>CABHPQ010161651.1:24998-64406 GCA_902168405.1 Peromyscus aztecus | reverse complement strand
AACATTTGCTTTACATATGGGGAATGCATGCCATAAGATACTATTGCCTCCTTAAACCTTCGTAAATCCAACATGTCAATTGGAGCCCAAATATTTTGTATAGTCATTTGATCAGGCGACTGCTGTACGGTTACTGGATAAATTAAGGGTGACTGTGTGAGAACAGGCTTTCTCTCTGTAACCTTATGATCCACAACTTCACTCTTAATTTCTTCTGTCTGAGTTTTTTCAGGTTTAACAAGTTTTTCTAAAACTGTCATCCTGGCACTTAAATTTTTAAATAGTAAAATGAGTATAAACATAGTAATAAACTGCATAATCCTATCAATATTTATCATCCCATACAGTTGTTCCATTGTCACACTGCCTAAAATTGCAAACAAAGCCCAATTTTCTTCCAATGCACATAGAAAACCCATTTTTTTAATGTGGAAAAAATTTCTATTTAAATAGTTTCCTTTAAAATATCTGATATGTTAATTGACTTACCAAGTCTGCGTAGAACAGAAATCCGAGGGAATTTCAAAACAGCCACCTAGTGTCCGAGGTGAATCGAGAAAGAGAGAGAGAGAGAGAGAGAGAGAGCAAGAGAGCAAGCAAGAAAGCATAGCTACTAAAAACTTAAATCCAGCCACGTGTTGAGGCTTGAGCGGAGTCAAGCCTGGTCTGCGGCTTCCTTAAGCTCTGACCACGTGCATTGGCTTTATAGGCCGAGACACTATTCGGCAGGGCAGACCTGAGTTGTTTGTAGCACCGGCTTTAAACTAACCGGCTTTAAGCTAACTGCTTGGGGCCTGAGGCCAAGCCGCCCTGGGCCCTGGCTAGAGAGCCGCTCCCTGGAGCCAACCGCCAAGGCAGGAAACGGGACCAGCCAGCCGCGAACCCACGGCCAAGCCAAGTCAAGCGGTTTCTTATGGATTCTTGTCACGTTGGGCACCAAATGTAGATGTAATGAACTGTCTTATAAATAAGAAACACAGAGCCAATGTAAAGACAAAAAAAAGCCCAAGAGGTCAGAGTTAAGAGCCTTTCCCGAGTGCTGCTGGCTAGCCTCTTCCACCAAGAGACCTCTCTGAAAGGGAGCTACTTCCTGTGCATTCGTCTTTAAATAGAGTTCTGTTCTGCCTTCTCATTGATCGTAAACCCAACTACGTGACTGCCTCATCACTGCTTGTCTGTACAGACCTCCAGACACACATTGGAGCATGTGTCTCCAATGCCAGCTGTATCCTTGAACACACAGAGATCTACCTAGCTCTGCCTGCCTAGTGCTGGGACTAAAGTCGTGCACAACCACGCTCGGCTCTCCCTATGGCTTGCTAATAGCTCTGACCCCTAGGCAACATTATTTATTAACATACGAATATAATCACATTTCAGTACAAATAGAATACCACTATAGATCTTAGCCATTCTGACACATGTAAGATGGTATCTCAGAGTTGTTTTGATTTGCATTTCCATGATGACTAAGGATGTTGAGCAATTCCTTAAATGTATTTCAGCCATTTGAACTTCTTCTGTTGAGAATTCTGTTTTTGCTCTATGGACCATTTTTTAATTGGACTGTAAGGTATTTTGATGTCTATTTTCTTGAGTTCTTTATATATTCTGGATATCAGGCCTCTGTCAGATGTGGGATTGGTGAAGATCTTTTTCCATTCTGTAGGCTGTCGTTTATATTATTGACCATGTCCTTTGCCCTATAAAAGCTTCTCAGTTTTAAGAGGTCCCATTTGTTAATTGTTTCTCTCAGTGTCTGTGCTACTGATGTTATATTTAGGAAGTGATCTCCTGTTCCAATGACTACTTCCTACTTTCTCTTCTATAAGGTTCAGAGTAACTGGATTTATGTTGAGGTCTTTGGTCCATTTGGACTTAAGTTTTGTGCATGGTGACAGGTATGGTTCTATTTGCAATCTTCTACATGTTGCCATCCAGTTATGCTAGCACCATTTGTTGAGGATGCTTTCTTTTTTCCACTGTAGAGTTTTGGATTTTTTGTCAAAAATTAGGTGTTCATACATGTGCAGATTAATGTCAGGGTCTTCAGTCCTGTTCTATTGGTCCACATGTGAATTTTTATGCCTGTACCAAGCTGTTTTTGTTACTGTAGCTCTATAGTAGAGCTTGAAATCAGGAACCGTGATGCCTCCAGAGGTTGTTTTATTGTATAGGAATCTTTTGGCTATCCTGGGTTTTTTGTTTTTCCATATGAAGTTGAATATTGTTCTTTCCAGGTCTGTGAAGAATTGTGTAGGGATTTTGATGGGGATTGCTTTGAATTTGTAGATTGCTTTTGGTAAGATTGCCATTTTTACTATGTTAATCCTGCATATCCATGGGCATGGGAGATCTTTCCAATTTCTCGTATTTTCTTCAATTTCTTTCTTCAGGGATTTAAAGTTCTTGTCATACAGGTCCTTCATTTGCTTAGTTAGAGTTAACCTAAGGCATTTCATATTATGTGTGGCTATTGTAAATGGTGATACTTCTCTGATTTCTTTCTCAGCCCAGTTGTCATTTGTATATAGAAGGGCTACTGATTTTTTTTAGTTATTCTTGTATACTGCCAGATTACTGAAGGTGTTTATCAGCTGTAAAAGTTTTTCAGTCCAATATTTGGGGTCACTTATGTATACATTCATGTCATCTGCAAATAGTGAAAGTTTGACTTCTCCCTTTCCAATTTTATCCTCTTGATCTCCTTTTGTTGTCTTATTGCTCTAGCTAGAACTTCAAGTAATATATTGAATAAATATGGGGAGAATGCACAGTCTAGTCTTGTTCCTGATTTTAGAGGAATCACTTTGAGTTTCTCTCCCTTTACTTTGATGTTGGCTGTTGGCTTGCTGTAAATTGCCTTTATTATGCTTAGTTATGTTCCCTGTATTCTTGATCTCTCCAAGACCTTTATCATGAAGGGGTGTTGGATTTTGTCAAAGGTCTTTTCAGCATCTAATGAGATGATCATGTGTTTTTTTTTCTTTCAGTTTGTTTATATGGTGTATTACATTGACAGACTTTTGTATGTTGAACCAACCTTACATGTCTGGGATGAAGCCTACTTGATCATAGTGGATAATTGTTTTGATGTGTTCTTGGAGTCTGTTTGCCAATATTTTATTTAAATCAATGTTCATGAGGGAGATTGGTCTGTAATTCTCTTTCTTTGTTGCATCTTTGTTTGGCTTGGGAATCAGAGTAACTGTAGCCTCATAGAGGGAGTTTGGTAATGTTCCTTCAGTTTCTATTTTGTGGAACAATTTAAAGAGTATTGTTATTAACTCTTCTTTGAAGATCTGGTAGAATTCTGCACTGAAACCATCTGGTCCTGGGCTTTTTTTGGTTGAGAGAATTTTAATGACTGTTTCTATTTCCTTTGGGGTTATTGGCCTGTTTAAATAGTTCATCTGGTCTTGATTTAACTTAGGTATGTGGTACCTATACAGAGAATTGTCCATTTCTTTTATATTTTCCAATTTTGTGGAGTACAGGTTTTTGAAGTATGACCTGATGATTCTCTGGATTTTCTCATTGTTTGTTGTTATGTCTCCCTATTGATTTCTGATTTTGCTAATTTGGATGTTTTCTCTCTGCCTTTTGGTTAGTCTGGATAAGGGATTGTATATCTTGTTGATTTTCTCAAAGAACCAACTCTTTGCTTCATTGATTCTTTGTATTGTTTTCTTTGTTTCTATCTTACTGATTTCACCTCTCAATTTGATTATTTCCTGGCATCAATTCCTTCTGGATGACTTTGTTATAGCTTTCAGGTGTGCTGTTAAGTCACTAGTGTGAGATTTCTCTATCTTCTTTATGTGGGCATTTAATGACATGAATTTTCCTCTTAACACAGCTTTCATAGTGACCTGTAAGTTTGGGTATGTAGTATATTCATTTTCATTGATCTCTAAGAAGTCTTTAATTTCTTTCTTTATTTCTTCCTTGAGCCATTGGTGATTCAGTTGAGCATATTCAGTTTCCATGAGATTGTAGTCTTTCTATAATTTTTGTTGTTGTTTAAATCTAACTTTAAACCATGGTGGTCTGATAGAATACAGGAGGTTATTCCAATTTTTTTGTATCTGTTGAAATTTGCTTTGTGACTGAGTGTGTGGTCAACTTTAGAGAAGGTTGCATGGGGTGCTGAGAAGAAGGTATATTCTTTTTTGTTAGGATGGAATGTTCTGTTGATATCAATTAAGTAGTCCATTTGAGTCATAACATCAGTTAAGCCCCTTATTTCTTTGTTAAGTTTCTATTTGGCAGATCTGTTCAGTGGTGAGAATGGGATATTGAAGTCTCCCACTATTAATGTATGGGGTTTTATGTGCAATTTAAGCTTTAGTCATGTTTCTTTTATATATGTGGGTGCCCTTGTGTTTGAGGCATAAATGCTCAGAATTGAAACTTTATCTTGGTGGATCTTTCCTATGATGAGTATGTAATGTCCTTCTGATCTCCTTTGATTGATGTTAGTTTGAAGTCTGTTTTGGTGAATATTGGGTAGCTTCACCAGCTTGCTTCTTAAGACCATTTGATTGGAAAGACTTTCCCAAGCCTTAGGATTCTTAGGTAGTATCTATCTTTGAATTTGATGTGTGTTTCTTATATGCAGCAGAAAGATGGGTCCTGCTTTCATATCCATTCTGTTAGCCTGTGTCTTTTTGTAGGTGAATTAAGTCCATTGATATTAAGGGATAGTAATGACTAGTGATTGTTACTTCCTGTTCTCTTTTGGTGGTAGTGTGTGTGTGTATTTCTCTTCTTTGGGAATTACTGCTGTGGGCTTATCCATTGTCTGTTTTTTTCGTGTCTGTATCTGACTTTCTTAGGTTGGAATTTTCCTTCTAGTGCTTTCTGTAGGGCTGGATTTGTGGATAGGTATTGGTTAAAACTGGTTTTGTCTTGGAATGTCTTGTTCATTCCATCTATCGTGATAAAAGTTTTTCTGGGTATATTAGTCTAGGCTGGCATCCATGGTCTCTTAGTGTCTGCATTATATCTGTCCAGGTCCTTCTGGCTTTCAGAGTCTCCATTGAGAAATCGGGTGTTATTCTGATGGATTTGCCCTTATAAGTCACTTGGCCTTTTTCCTTTGCTGCTCTTAATATTCTTTCTTTATTCTGTAGGTTTAGTTGTTTAATTATTATTTGGTGAGGGGACTTTTTGGGGGGTCTAGTATGTTTGGTGTTCTATAGGATTCTTGTATCTTCATAGGTATTTCCTCTATAAGTTTGGAATGTTTTCTTCTATGATCTTGTTGAATATATTTTCTGTGCCTTTGAATTTATAAGCTTATAACTTATGTTCAGAATGTTTAATATATACTAAAAATAATTTATAAAAATTAAGAGATAAAATAAGTGAAGCCATGTTCCTGTGATACAAAATTTGTTACTTTTATTATAATATTTCTTCCTGATTTTATGCCATCACATTCTAGCAATTCTTTATTTTCACAGACATAAACAAGTTAGTGTAATATTTGACTATTAAACTATATTTAGATTTATTATAAAAGTCCAGTTTGAATATATAACAATTCTAGCATAAAATGTTATTGTCATTTCTACGTATGTTAGTAATTGGATAATGAAATTTTGTTTTAGCGTGAATTTGTATTGATAATTTTCTGAAACTTAAGAGATAAGAAATCTAACAAGCCAACCTATATTTCGTCAATCATTGAAAGGAAGTAAAAATGTAGTACATTTATACAATGGAATGTTATTCACTTGTTAAGAAAAATGGAATTTTTAAACAAATAGATGTGGCTAGAAACACTCATCCCAAGCCTTATAACCCAAACATAAGAAGACAAATACTGAAAGTTTCCTCTTATATATGGATGGTAGCTTTTAAGTTTTAGATTCATACATTTCAATTCAAACAACCGCAGAGGTTAGATAACTAATAAGGGACAAAGAGGCAGGAAAGGATCTTCCAAAGAAGTGAAGGAGAACATAGTGCTGCAAAGAGATAAAGTAGACATTAGAATAGGGATATTAAATATGGAGGTAAGGAAGGGCAATAGAGGAAATATGGGAAGGAATACTAACACTAAACATGTGAGTTAGGTACGCAGATACCTACTACTATAGAAGCATCCTAATATTTGTACAGCTGCAAAAGAAATTTAATCGGAGCCCATAAATGTAGGCTACACTGCCTAAACTAGACATCTTATACCACCAAGTAAAACTCCCTATTCTAGGAATAAGTTACATACATGTTGTTGAGACAGGTCACCAGGAGGGTCTCATAAAATCCCCAGAGATCATAGACCGCTGCCATATCTCATGAGTACTCTCTATAACCTGATGATAGACTATTGCTGAAGTAACAACTTACTTGTGTCATGCAACAAGAACAAAAGCTGGTGCCCAACTAGAAACTCCACTCCAACTGATCTAGTATTCATTGTTCTGGAGGGTACTGTGCATATTACTATAGGAGAAAAGAAATCAACAATTTTATCCTGTAACCAATAACAGATACCTTCCTGTGAGATATGCTATTGGAAAAGTGAGAGATATGTTAACAGAATAACAAATCAATGTTTCTAAATTGGACTTAAGGTCCACTCTGAGAGATGGAACTCATATCTGAAAGAACCTGAGACTAGAGAATTCATGAACCCTGGGGAAAACCTACTTCTATCATTTAGCTAAAATGCATAGAAATAAAATAACATCTACTGACATTATGCTATATACATAGAGCAGAACATCACTCAACCTTCATAAGAATAGCTTTTCTTCAGTAAATAAGTAATGGAGAGACCCACAACTGGACAGTATGGAGAGGGACACTTTACAGCACTTAGTAATAAATGTGATGTCTTTACCAAACACCACCCTGTAAGAAGCAGGTATTATGTGTGACTCCAAGGAAATAGTGTCCTTTAGATAGAAGAGGACTGATGCATGTGTGAACACAGAGTTCTGTGGAATGTCATTCTGTATGCTGTGAATGTGTGTTGCTCTGATTGGATGATATATAAAATGCTAATTGGCCAGTAGCCAGGCAGGAAGTATAGGTGGGATAAGCAGACAAAGAGAATTCTGGGAAGAAGAAGGCTGAGTCAGGAGTCACCAGCCAGACAAAGAGGATGCAAGATGACAAGGCTGAACTGAGAAAAGGTACCAAGCCATGTGGCTAAACATATATAAGAATTTTGGGTTAATTTAAGTGTAAGATCTAGTCAGTAATAAGTCTGTCCTAATCGCTGAGCAGTTATAATTAATATAAGCCTCTGTGTGTTTATGTGGGGGACACAAGTGGGAGAGATTTGTCCTGAATGCTGGCTAACCAGGACACAGGAAAAATCCAACTACAACAGAGTCTGTTACAACAAGAACAGGACCTTCCTAGGTTGAAATCAGGAAAATCCCAGAATTCAGAAGGGCAAGTGATTACAAAATTGCATCCCTAAACAGGAATCTACTTGAAATTAATACCTGCTGCTAAAGGGAATGTCTGTTTTCTCCAATAGAGTAGCACCTTGTATATCAACAACACTCCTGGGCAGGTTCTATGCTCAGGAGCAGTCAGCACAAAGCAGATGTCTTGTTTTGTGCACTTTGTATGTCCTAATTCATAGACAAATTTCTGAACAATCATTAAATAAGAGACACAGAGCCAAATACAGGGGTGCAAGCCATAGAAATCAGAGCAATGGCCGCCAACTAACCTTTGCTTACCATATTGTGGTAGCTTCCCAAGAGAACCTCTTCCTGTCTAATCTGCACCTTTATTGCCTTGCTGTTCTGCCTTCTCATTGGCTCTTAACCCAGACACCTCACTTCCTTGTCACTGCCTATCTATACATACCTCCAGGTCTCTATGGTTGGTACTAGGATTAAAAGCGTGTGTCACCATGCTTGGCCGTGTCCTTGAACACACAGAGACTCTGCCCACCATGTGATGGGATTAAGGGTATGTGCCACCACCTCCTGACTTCTGTTTATGACTGCCTATGACCTCTGATCTCTAGGCAAACTTTATTTAATGACATACAATAAAATGTCTCATTTCAGCACAAATAAAATATCACCACACTAATTTGTGTTGAAAAATTGTCTTATTGTTTAAGTTTGATTACTTTTATTTTTCCTTATTTTTACTTACAATTTTTTCTTCTTCTTTTTTCAATACAGAAAGGAAGAACATGAAATTGGATAGTTGGGTGAGACAGGGTATGTGTTGATTCTGGCAAGAGCTAGGGTAGGGAAAAGAATATAATTAAAATATATTGCATGACAAAATTAAATAAAACTATTAAAAAATAAGTAATCAGTCTGAGGACTAAGTTTTCACTTGCATTCTTCAGCAAAATATAAGCCAGATGGGTTTGAAGATATACCTTGGTGATTAAGGAGGCATAAAACTCTTACAGAGCTCACTTCCCAGCATCCACATCAGGTAGCTCACATCCACCTATGACACAAGTTTCATGATACTTAATGATATAGAAATATTAGGGATTAATGGAGCAAAATATAAAAGTATATTTTTAATTTAGTCTGTATAAATGAGTTTTCACCTGTTCATTTGTATAGACTGAATTACTATGCTGGTTAGTTTTATGTCAATTTGACCAAAGTTAGAGTTATTGTATGATATGGAACCTCAACTGAAGAAACATACCTACAAGATTTATCTGTTGGCTAGCTTGGGATACCTTTTCTTGGTTGATGACTGATGTGAGATGAGTCTAATCCACATGGGTGTCATCACCCAAGACTGATGTCTTACATGCTATATGAACAAACTATGAAGAGTGAGCCAGTATGCGGTGTTCCACAATGGTCTCTGTTTTAGTTCCTGTCTCCAGGTTCCTGTCATGAGTGCCTGCCCTGATGTCCCTCAGTAATGGCATGTGACCTGAGAGTTGTATGATGAAAAAAACCCTTTTCTCCCCCAAGTTGTTTATGGTTGTGGCATCTTATCACAGCAACAGAAACACTAACCAAGGCAATAATCTTTGTTCAAATTCATATCTATAGGTATGTGATTTGCCTCCACATTGTGATTGCATCTAGAACTATTTGAGGCATGTTTATTCATTTCTTAATGATTTCTGAAGTATATGATGGAACTTTTCATTGTATTTTATTTTCAGTGGTATTTGAGGCATAATACACATTTTGCAGTTCTTTATAAATGTATATTATGTCTAAGTTTTACAAAAGGCACCTTGTGTATTATGGCTTTACTTTGAGATTTTTATCTGTGAATTATAAGCATAATTATTATAGTTTTAGAAGGATTTTAAAGATACGTATAGAATATAAATATTCTTACATTGTATAAATCTGTGATCTTTTGTTCTTCATGTGTAAAACAAAGAAAATGAAATCTGTCTGCTGACATGAGGTCAAACACTGGAAGTGTAAATCATTAGTTAGAAGATTATAGTCAGTTTTTATTAACTACACACTCAAGTAATTTAGTTTACTCAAATCCAGATCATGTAATGTGATACCAGGAGCAAAGATTAAAAATTAGTATTGTCAAATCAACAATCATTTTCAATTTAAACATTTGCTTGAATGATAACTGCAAAAGGAATCACTATGGGATTAAAATTTTCTAAGCAGGGCCGAGTGGTAGTGGTGCATGCCTTTAAACCTAGTACTCAGGAGGCAGAGCCAGGAGGATCTCTGTGAGTTCAAGGCCAGCCTGGTCTACAGAGCGAGATCCAGGCCAGGCGCCAAAAGTACACAGAGAAACCCTTTCTTGAAGATCCAAAAGAAAAAAAATCTAAGCAGAGGATCTCATATTTACTCTGTAAATGTACATCTTTTATAAGTTATAGAGTGCTGTGATTTTCATCCTGAATTGCTTCACAAGATGATTTATAAATTCTGAGTATTGCAATTACTTATATTTCTAGAATGTATTTCATATTATACATATGCATATATCTTGTGAATTTCAAAATATTACAGAATAATCCCCATATATCACCAAATTTGAAGTACTATTTTGTGGTTTCAGAAAACAACGTAATAAATTGCTTACTGTGACAAATTTCTCTTTTCAGTAAGTGAAGATCTAATTGAAATGTATAGCTCAACTTTTAGACAGCAAAATACAAAAATATCAACTAGGGGCTAATGAGTGGAAGATGCATTAGTTAGCAAGAAATGTATTGGGTTACTATGGTTTATGGAAACTTTATTCAGGTGTTATATGGGGAAAATAGAAGAACAGCTCCTGGCCTTGATGATGATATGAATTCATTTTCAGTGACAAAACACAGCCACATCTGGGTTTGAATATTTTCCGTAAGTGGCAAACCAACAGATGTGAGCAAACATATGGCTTTAATTCAGTTCACAAGTGCTCAGTGAGTGCAGTGAGAACAGAATTATCAGTGTACACTAAACGGGTTATATTTCTGAGAGAACTTCCTAATTATATTTTTATTGGTAGAGTATATAAATTATAGTAATGCTTATTCTGAACGTTATAAATATCTTTATATAATCACCCATAATTTTTAATAACACCATAAACATCACTATAATTTCCCTATTTTTATTTGTGAAGTGATATGACGATTCATTCATTATCCATCTATCTATTCATTCACTCATTTGTTCTTATGTATATGATCAATCCATCCATTCTACTGTCAATTATTGAGCAATTAATACATGTTGGGTAAAATGATAGAGATCAATGAAAAAGTCACACTCTTATCCATTACAGACAAACAGTAAGATATCATTTATTTAATAGTCATTACAGGATTAAAAGACTAATATACAATGAAAATATCTACTAATTTATATTTGGACAATTCTCATTTGTATCTAGAATGCAAACATTTTAGAATAAGTTGTATCTCCCCTTTCACACAAACTCATATTGTTATCATCTTCTGTGCTTCAAAATGTGACACTATGTGCACTTAATGTGATTAATGAAGTAGTATATAAATATACACTGGGTCATTAATGTGGGTCTAAATTTGTATAACTACATTCCATGCAGGGAATCATTAGAATAGAGACAAATTCAAGGACTATGTGGTAAGTACACTGAGGCAGTTTTCAAGGTCAAGGAGACAGAAATTGGGGGCTTTAAATTAATGATCCCTTGATATCAGGTTATTAGCTTCCAGAACTGTAAAAAAAAATTGCATTGTATTTTTTCCCACCCAGCCTGTGAGACTCGGAAGTAAAACTTGTAAACAAATGTATTAATAGTAGATCATATAAGTATTTACATAAAAACCCAAAGTGAGCTCTTCATTTGGACCCATTTACATTTATCTATTGCTCCAGTTTTAGAAATGACACCCTATCAACTCAATATCAACAGAATTCTTCTTGGAATAACTTATGCTCATAAGGGGCATTGGTGCATACTTTTGTTATATTTTCAAATTAGTTTTTATTTTAAGTTACTTTGCCTTGCAAATAAGGTAACCTTTTCCACAAAATGCAACTAACAATTAAAATCAAGAGGAAAAAAGTATGCAAGGGGAGTTTTATGTAAGAATAAAACAAGAGAAATGTAGAACATAGTCTGTGGGAAAAAAAATTTTAAAATTCAAACACAAATACACACACACACACACATGAGAGAGAGAGAGAGAGAGGGGGAAGGGAGGGAGGGAGGGAGGGAGAATAAACTCAATAATTTACTTTTTACTCATACTTGTGACTGCAGCACCTAAAATAAAACTTTAATGAATAAGATGAAAGTATCAGCACTATCACCTCTCTCTAAATCTATTTGCTCCCTAAACAGTATCTTTTCTCACTCATTTGCTGACTACAATTATATGTTCTATCTTGAAATGTACTTTACTTTTTCTACTCAATTACTTGATTATACAAAATACTATTTGTGCTAAGAGAATGTTAAAAAGAGTTTCAGAGAGTAGAGGAAACTTTGGCATCTGCAAGCACATTTATAAGAAGAGTTAGCTACACATCCATAATATGAAATTAGTTTCTATGCCTAAATATTTATTTAAAGAAAAAAGCTATGTTCTTAAAACACCACCATATAAATATAATGTTATATTGATTTTGGTAAGGTTTTTTGTTGGGATTTTTCTATAGACATGAATACGAATTCCAAAACCAGTCACTGAAGTTACAGGTCATAGTGTCATGGGACAAAGGATTTCACTAGAGATATATTATTAGTAACAGAAGGACAAATAAATTTAAATTCTAAAAAGATAACAAATCATCAAACCAACATTCCTGTTTTATTTTTGTCTTTTTTTCCTTTATCTGCCCTTCTTCTAAACCCTCTCAACTCTCCTTCAAATTCCTTGCTTCTTTTTTCAATAATGGTAACTTCATGAATCTATATATATGCATGCACATATGTATTCCTAATTATAACCTCTTCAATTCATATAATGTCAATTCTATGCATGTTTTCAGGGCTGGCTATTGGGCACTAGACAACCAATTAGTGTGCTCCTTCCCAGGAAATACCACCTCTCCTGCCCCCAGCATTGCTCAGTTGCCTATAGTTTTTGTGTAGTGTTGAGTCCTGGTGGGTTTTTCCTCCATCCAGTTTGGCATGTTAATTGGTGTCAGCCTTGTCCAGCTCACATTTGGCCAGTTATATTGGGGAGACTTTATGGGCATAGCTTCTCATATTACTAAGTTTCAGAATCTCACAGAAAACTCCCTGATCTCCTATTTCATCTCCTAGGCTTAGGTACAGGAGTTATTTTTTAAGTGTATTCATGAGGACTGGGCTTCAGAACAGGGCATTTGATTGTTTTTTGTTCGATAGTAGTTTCCTTCTCTTGCCAAGAAAAGTCTCTTTGATGAGGACTAAATATAACACTTATCTTTGAGTATAAGAACCAGATTGTTGTTAGGGATTGTGTTGATTTAGTATAATTAGAAGTTGTATATTATCTTCTAATAACCTTGAGTTCAATAGCACTGAGTTTTTAGGTAGAATTCCAACACAAACATGGTTTCTCTCTTGTTGAATAGATCTTTAGTCCAATTAGAGAACTGTTGGTTGCAGAAAAGGTATGCATGCCACTTCTGTACCTTTAGGGTATGGTACCATGCTGTTTGGTGATGTGCTTCAGAAACCTCATATTAAAGTAAGGAAGGGCTGTTGGTTGTCTCCCTCCTTTGGAAGCTTGTCTGGCACCTTCTTGTATTATGAAAGCTAGTCCTCAGGGAGCGGGCATTGGGTCAGTTCCAATTCAGGTGTCTCTGGGCTCAGTTTTTGAAGTGCATAGTATATTTATCAATACAGAAATACCTTCCACCTCATGGGAATAACCAAGGGCAACAGCAGTTGGTCGTATGTTTTGTGACTCTCTTAGACAGCCCTAGCTAACAGCTCAAACATTGGCTTCTCATGTCTTGTGTCAATGGTTCTTGTCAGGAGGTTTTTGGCTCCTGGAGGGAGCACCATCAGCCTAAATGAGGAAATTAATTAAAACTTATCTATATTTATATGTTTTCTAGGGTGTATTTAACAGCTAAAACATACTATAATTCCTCTTGACTTTTTCAAATTTCCTTATTATTTTTCTAATCTGCCTCCTGGGGCAGTTACCTTCTCTTTCTCTAGAGAGCCCCTCCTTTTCCATTCTCCTTTCCGATCACATTCATCTATTTTCCTTTACCCTTCTCCCACTTTCTTGTACATATATTTTCCTCCCTCTCCTTCCCGTTTCCCTGAGAAGATTGCTTGCTGCTGTTTGGCCAAATGATATTTTTAACTTTGCATTGTTTATTATAAATGAATAAAATTGAATAGCATTATTATATTAGTTAATTTTCTATTGTTCTTATAAAACTCCAAGATTAAACAACTTATAAAAGGAAGGGTTTATTTGAGCTTTTGATTCAAAAGGGGTAAATGTCCATCACCATCATAGCAGGGGGCAGAGAAGCAGGGCAGGTACTACAGCCTAAACAGCAAACTGAGAGAGTATATCTTGAAAATTACTGATGAGGCAGACAGAAACTGTGAAGCCAAGAAAAGGTGAAGTCAAGATGGTAAGATCCCTTATCCTGTACCCAATGACACACTTCCTCCAGTAAGACCATAGTACTTTCTAAACTACCCCAAACAGTTCCACTTAGTAACAACCAAGTACTCAGATGTCCAAGTCTATAGAGAGGGGACATTTTTCTTTCAAACATCACAATTATTTAAATATAAAAATTAAATATCATTTAATTGTCTTTTTTTCAGTTATAGTGGTCACGTTAAAAGGTACAGAGATACCTTGTAATTATAGACAATTGCCTGTAAAAACTTTTCAGATTATTTTTATTTGTATGTATGAGTGCATTTTATTAACTCGTTGAGTCTTTCATACAATGTGTTTTGAACTTATATACCCCACTTCCCTACTCATTCAACTTTGGGTCATTTTTTTTCTTTACTCTCTCAAAACACATTTGTGCTACCCAAATTTTTATATATATATATATATATATATATCCACTGTCCTAACTTACCTAGCATACACTATTAAGGAGAACAATGTCTCTTCTTCCATTCAATAACAATTGCCAATGGCACCATTGCTAGGCCGGAATTTCATGCTCAATTCCCATCTTTAGTCTGGATTATGCTTGCACAAGGATTCTGTATTCTGTCACAAGCTCTATAAATTCACATATGATGATTTTCTTCCATGTTGTGTCCAGAGGACTTCCAATACTTTGTTCTTGTAGTCTTTCACCACCTCTTGCTCTTACACTCTTTCAAGCCCCTCTTACCCAATGATCCCCAATCCATGAAAGAAAGTGTGAGGTCTGAAAATTCCACAGTATCTTATTCTTAGGACATTGACCACTTGAGGGTATCTCTGTTAAATCACCATCTACTGCAAATGGAAGCTTCTTTGTTGTTACTTATCTAATACCATATTTGTTCCAAAAAATAGTGGTATTAGATGTAACAAATATCATTTACTTCCTTATCCAGAAGAAAGTCAAAGTTTTTTGTAGAATAGAAATAGAAAGACTTTTGTGGTCTTTGAGCTTGTGATTTTTCTAAACTCCATAAAATGAATTATATTTAGTGAAAATAATTGTAAGACATAATGCAGGGATCTTATCTAAAATGGAATCAATTGGGATTAAATATTGTGAAGAGATACTTTTTTTCATGTCTTCATATACAATTCTGATATACATGTAGGCAAAGAACCAATATACTTTTAAAAACTATATTATGTACACATGGATAAATATTTAGAATTTCAACTATTATTCTGTTCATAAATAAATTGTTTAATGAATAAAACACAGAACTCATTCAAAAACTCATTTTCAACTAATACTCAAAATATTTGTTGTTATAAATATTTATAATCAGATATAAAGTTTTATTTCTTTGTGTGGAAAGAACAAAATATACTTATTAAATAATACTAGATATAATAAATAACCATCCATACTATATTTCATATGTTAACTTTTTAATTCATAAATACAAAACTGAGTCATGGTAGAATTAATATATTCAATTAAAGACTGCTGTTTTTTATTTAAAGAAGAAACAAACTATATTTACTTCAGCAAAATACTTAAGTACAAAGCCTCTTTTAAATTATAAAATTTAATATAATGGACACTACATAAAACCAATAATGTGATTGTGAAGGATAATTAGAAAATGTTAGGGTCAATGGAAAAAGAAAGGAAGGAGAAATGGAATTGCAAAGAAATTAAAAATTACAAAAGTAGAAAATAAAAATTAAAGAGAATTTAATGGACAGATTGCTTGAGCCCAGGAAAGTGATGTGGAATGTGAGTATAGAAAGATACTATTGAAATATCCCCTTTCAAATCTAAGACCATACTCATCATTCTGGTTTTACCTCTAAGTCCCCTCTATTTATTACAAAAGATGTTTTCTCAGAATATTTTAAAACCTTGGAAATGCGTGATGAGTCATTTTTGTCAACAACAAAAATCAGAGTTCCTCTGAAAAAGGAATACCAATTAAGAAATTATAGCCATAAAACTGGCTTGTGAACATGTCTGTGGAGCATTGTCTTAAATAATGGGTGATGTCAACAGGCTTCTGCAGGCAGCGCCATTCCTGATCCCTGGGTAGGTGACCCTGTGTAGTATATAAAAATAGGCTGAGTAAGCAAGCCAGTAAAGAGAGGTTTTCCTTGATTTCTGTTTTAGGTTCTTGTCTTCATATGATCTATAACTGACTATAACATGGAAGACAAATAAACTTTCTTCCCTAAATTGCGTTTGGTCACTGTTTTATCATAGTAATAGAGACACAAAGTATTGCAACATGGTTTAATAAATGAATACATCTTTAATGCTATTGAATTTTTCAAATAACTTAGAAAATTAAGCTAACATGATTATTTTTACATTTCATTCTAATTTATTTAATTCTGATCCTTTGTTTAATCCAAGGAAAAAAGCTTACTTTTATTGAGATTACTTACAAATATTTCATCACTACAATAATGTAGAAGATAATGCATTGTTGATGCAAGGCTGGAAATCATGGATTCAATATCACTATTACTACATGTCAGAGAAAGTAGGCTGATAATGATCCAGAGGATCTTCTGCATACTTTTGAAGTAAACAAAGAAGTAGGATGAATTGTACTATGCTATAGTACTTATCTAAGGAGCTATCTTTATAAACTAACTCAAAGTGGAGCTTGGAACTATTCCCTGTATGGTTTTTATTTTACAAAATTATAGAATCACAAGTCTACAAAAAATGACTTACAGACTTGACAGGTCACTCAGAAGTTAAGAGATCTTGCTATTCTGTTAATTTCTGTGTATGAGTGTCTGCCTTTACAAATGTCTGTATACCACATGCATGCTTTGCCCATAAAGGCCAGCAGAAGGAATTAGATCTACCGGAACTGGAGTTGTATGCCCTATGGGTACCGATTCTCTCCAGTAGCAGTTTTTAACCACTGAGGTACCACACTAACTCCAGACCAAGGAACTTTTAAAAATTAATTTAACCCATCAGTCTCTTTGTTTTACTTGGAATTATACTATATCACACAGAAGAGTCACACACACTTTCCTCTCTAGAGAATTTTACAGATTGTAAGCAAAGGCTGACATACTCACTGTATGTTATTTTTTAAAAAAATTATAAAGTACTCATTTCACTCTTATTCTAGAACACAGAAAGTAGCCACTTAAATTTAAAAGTGTCCTTTTGTTAATCAAAACTAATCCATAAGGTATAGGATGAAGTAAACAAGGAAACTAATGTTCAAATTGTAGGCCTAAGAGGATATACAAATTACATCGATTTTGAAAAAAAAAACCAATTAGATAAAGTAGAGCATTTCTCATTAATCATGCAGTCTGGAACGATAACATCTTTTGCTTTAGAAATACATGAGAGTTTTTAGCCCTTATTGATTTTCATTAAAAAGATTTACTGTGAATGCAAGATTGAAAGCCACTAAAAAATCCAGGCCTCTTGAATTGAATATTTTACATCATTAAAAGGGCTATCCATGGCTTGTCTGTTTTCCAACTCATTCAAGTTTGTGTTCTGAAACAGGAAAGTGACCAAGGAAACAATAGATACATATATTGAATACTGGATTTAGGGTTTCAATTATTTCCATTATGCAGAAAGATGCACATAGAAACTTCTGAATCAAGCTAAAAACTCAATGCTCTGACCTCTGTCTTTATGTCTTAGTCACTACTATAATTTAATTCTCTGAAGAAAATTACTTAAATCAGATGCATATTTGAATTTCTTACTGACCCTTATCAATTTCATCCTTATAGCTCTAAAACTGATTTAAATATGCTTATTTTATTTTAGTCTGATAACTTTCATTTCCAACATATTGTTTTCACTGTTTGTACTTGTACAACATTAATAGAATTGAGTTACTTTTTCACTTGTTCTAATTGTATGTGTATATTTTTATATGTTTGTACTCAATGTGTGCTGTGTGAACACATATGCATATACAGGACACTGGTGAATTTTAGAAACCTTCTTCAGTTTCTTCTCACCTTTTTCTCATAGACAGGGAGATAAGGTCTCTCACTGAACCTTCATCTCAGCAATGTGGTCAGATTGGCTGGCCAATGAGCCCTAGAGTCCTCTGCTCTATTGTGTTTCATGGTCAGGCATTGTAGATGAGTGCCACCTTCTCTGGCTTTCTACATGGGACCTGAGATCTGCAATCAGGCACTCATGTATATAAGGCAAGCACTTTGCAGACTAAGCCATTCTTCAACTCCTGTGTTATATTTGTAATTCCTAATTATAAACCTTTATCACACATCATGTACAATGTGCTTTTATTTTCTATTTCCTTTTAGTAAGCCACCTTTATTCATTCTGCACTAGTGAGAACATTGTAAAATTTAGTCACTTCCTGAAAATGTAATTAGCTTATAAAATAATTCAACCTATCCTCTTTGGCCACCAGTGATCAAAACCTTTAAGTACAGTGCCACATTTTTTTCAATTAAAATGTGCACAAAATAAATGACTCAGTATTTTGAATAAAAATGTAATTTTGAAATAAAATTATTGTTTTTTTACAAGTTCCATATATAGAAATTATTTAATTGCTTTTAATCACTCCTTCAGTTTTATGCTTTATTTTCTCACTATCTTCCCCATGTAAAATAAAACATGTGGTATTTACCATTGTAAGGTAAACTTATTTCACTTAACATGATTTTTCCAACTTCTATTTCTTTTCTAACCAACTGGCTTTAAAAAAATAATACATAAATTTTACTCCAGATAGATGCCCATGCTTTGAAAAACTAAAGTGAACATTTTTTGTCTGTGTGATTCTAGGTACCAAAAGTTGCTCTGCCTGATACCAAAAGAGAAAGATAAATATCAAACTAGCCACAAATGCTTTGCTCAACAATGATGTCTAAACTGCATGATATGCTAGTTCCATTGTGGCATAAAATTGTGGGAGTAACCAAACAATATCAAGTCCAATCCAGGAGATGGAATCCATACTTGTTACTCTTTGGGTGACCATGAACCTGAGACTAGATAGCCCAGGGACTTAGCCTAAAACCAACTACAATGCTGTTAAAAAAAATGACATTCTTTTATACTCACAGATCAATCAGCCATCATTAGAGAAACTTCTTCCTGAAGTAGATGGGAACAGATGCAGAGATCCACAACCAGATATTGAACAGAGAATGAGACAGCATGAAAAACCCAAACCTACATGAGATGTTTCCATTAAATAGCTCCATCCTGAAGTCAGGGAACACCACTGAAGAAGAGGCACAAAGAGTGTCATTTGCCTATACATTATGGCTTCCAGGTTAGTGTTTTTATGGGATCCCTGAGTGTGCAAGTGAATAGGTCTCTGCTTCCATTCCTGTTTGTTTCTATCCCTTCTGTTTGTTGATTTTGTCATATCCCACAGTATTAGTTTTTTGTTTTATCTTATTATAATTTATTTTATTTATTGTACTTTAGAAGCCTATTTGTTTTCTAATGAAAGACAGAAAGGGCATGGATCCAGATGGGAGAGCAGATGGAGAGGAGTTCAGAGGAGTGGAGGGAGGGGAAACCCTGATCAGGATATATCATGTGAGAGACAAAGCTATTTTTTAATAAAAGAAAAAAAAGTAACATGATTAAGCTATGAGCAACTGGATTTCATAGCTTAGCATTCATTTTAAAGAACCATCTAAACAGAATTTACAGCTAATTTAAATTCCAGTCACTTAAAAGAATGTTTAAAACTAATAATGTATTAAAATTATATCTAAATGTATATAAAAGACAATAGTGAGGACTTGTAGTTCAAACAGGACTGGCAATAAAATAATTAATAATAATAATAATAATAATAATAATAATAATAATGTTAGTGAAATCATTCCTAATGATACTCTATTGTACTTGTAGACCTGATCCTAGCATAATCATCATCAGCGAAGTTTCTTCCAGCAGTTGATGAGAGCAAATACAGAGACCCACAAGCCAATCATTAGGCAGTGCTCAGGGAATCTCACAAAAGAGGAGGAGGAAGGATTGTAGGAGCCAGAAGCATCAAGAACACCACAATAAAACATAAAGAATCAACTATCCAGGGCCCATAGGGGCTCACAAACACTGAATCAACCATCAGGGAACCTAGGTAGTTCTGATCTAGGCCCTCTGCATATATGTAATGCTTGAGTAGCTTGGTCTTCCTGGACTCCAAACAGTGCAAGTTGGGGGCTGTCTCTGACTCTTTTGCCTGCTTTGGTATCCTTTTCTTCCTACTGGGTTGCTTTGTCCAGCCTTGATGTGATGAGAGAGTTTGATATGAGGGGAGAAGTGGCTAGTTTTTTTTTTTTTTTTTTTTAAGACAAAATTTTTTTTGTAGCCCTGGCAGCCCTGGACCTAATTCTGTAGACCAGGCTGGCCTCAAGCTCAGAGAGATCCACCTGCATCTGCCTCCTCAGTGCTGGGATTAAAGGCCTGCATCGTTACTATCAGGCTTATTGCAACTTGGTCTGCCATGTTTGGTTGACAGCCTTTGTAGGCCTTCAGATTTCTGAAGGTAAACTGAGGAGTGAATCTAGGGGAGAAGGAAAGGGCTGCGAGGAGACAAGAGAAGGGAAACTGTACTCTGAATGTAGTATATGAGAGTAAAATAATTTAGAAAACTGTTATTTTATAAAACAGCATAGTTCAACTGATTTTCTTAAAAATTGTAGTTCATCAAAAGTTACTGATGGTACCTCAGAACAAGGTAAAATATTATCAATTTTTAACATTAACAAAAAGCTTCCATTGATCTTTGTTTCTTAACTGGATTTTGTAATATTAGATAAGGAAACAGTGTTTTCAAGCACTGTGGATTGTCACTTCTTGGCCATGTAAGCTTTCTGAATATTCCTCTTTTACAGGCCCAAGTGTCTAAGTCATAGTTTTGGTTTTTTTTTTTTTGGGGGGGGGTGGGGGTGGTGGTGGTGGTGGTATGTTTTATTTGTTTGATTTTGTTTGTTTGTTTGTTTTTTCACTTTGAACAGTTCTATCACTTGGGTATTTGTTTTGAATGATTAGAAGCTGAGCACATAATAAGTGGAATATCATCTGGGGAAAACTGTATATAGGGAATTTGGCAATATACCTAAGCCTTCCAGACATTCTGATGATGCATGTGGGAACTACCCATCATTAGAGTCATGATGTTTTCTGAAATAGTTATAATCTGTGTTATTAGTCTACAAAAAGTTTCACTGATCCTCTGGTAATTCTTATCTGAACTTGCACTGTGGAAGGCTGGTGTACAGCTCTGTGGTCGTGCAGGTGCTTTGGCTAAAGAAGGCCCTGCATTCAAGCACCTGCTCTTCACTGAGAGTTGAGGCATGACAGAACTCACAACTCTTGGCAACAGAAAGTAGCAGTTTTTTCCCTATGTTCATATTTAGACCTTTATATTTATTTAATTGTAGATATATTTCTTAGATTATTATAAACATCCGCAAAAGCATTAAAAAGTTAATTCTGACCTGTTTTTTATTAATATTTTTATTATTGATATTGTGGAAGAGAGTTCTCAAGATTTTTATTTTTCCATTCTGGTAATGCTTCTTCGCATGTAGAGTTAACTATGCTAATTTAACACATATTCAATATAATATGCTAATATCACACATGCAAATAAATTGACTGCATGTAATGATCATAATGTCTCTCTCTCTCTCTCTCTCTCTCTCTCTCTCTCTCTCTCTCTTTCTCTCCTCCATTTCCTTCTGTCTCATAGAAACCTTTAATTCTCCCCAGGTTTAAGGATTAGAAAGACCCATCCATGAACAGGAAAGGACAAAGAAGTACCTATCTTCATCTCAGTTGTTTGCTTCCTCACCAGGGTCTGTTGTTAATAAAAGAACTTAGAGTTTTAGAGGAAAGCCTGTGTGTATATGCACATGTTTGTTTCACAATATATGTGTTTGAAACATCAAAGTGAATACATATATGTACATATTTACATATAAGTCAATAACTTTCAAATGTAAACATTTATAAGAATATACTTACAATTAGGTATAAGTAAGTACATGTATGCATCCTGGTCTCCTTTCATAAAATTATCATTATATATCTGCTAGCAATATCATTTATAACCTGCAGATTCAAACTTACTAATATGTTAGTCATTTTATTTATTCTAGTTTTTCTGTACCCAAACTAGGTATGTAAATTTAAATATTATCTCATTATCGGTAATTATCCTAAGCAATCAATTACAAAATAACAAGCATTAAATTTGTTGTAGAAACTTTATAATAAACTTTATGATTTTTAACAAGCAACTTTATGTTGGATCTTAGGTGCAAATAATCACTTGTTTAGGAGATGCTCACAAGACCTGACATAGAAGGGGCAAAGCCCTTTAATGAACTATATTGGTTAAATGAGGCTTTGTAAACAATGTATTTGTGAAAAAATAAGTTAGCACCATCCTCATTTACATGGCCAAATTTCACACATTTTTCAATTATATAACTTAGATATAATGTAAAATATATCAACTCACAAGGAACAGTCAAGAAGTTCATAATGTAGTATTTCTAAAGAATTAAAATTTTATAAATATAGGGAAATATTGTGCTAAGTAGTCATGAATTTGAGAGGGAATGTGAGAAACATCAGAGAATATGGATACACAAGAAGAAATGTTGCAAATGATGCAAAAGGAACCAAAAAATAGAAGAAACGAAATTACATTGCAATTGATCATTGATATAGATTAATTTCTAGTTATTCATAAACAGAGATTATAATCTCATTGAAAAAAATAAGTTAAGTCAGTATCTTAAATAGGATTAGTGGTCTATGTTCAACAGGTACTCCAAAGAAAATAAATTAATTTTGTTTATGTATAAGCAGTTTGCAGGCTTGATATTAACTGCATAGTAGTACAAGTTCCTGTTTACTTTTTTTTATCAATAATTAATTTAGCAAGGCATGGTGGTACACATTTTTATGCTCAGGAGTCAGAGACAGGCAGGAGGCACTCTCTTGTTATAGTTCCTGAGAAGTCCTCAAAAGACCACCTGTCATGATACAATCAGCAAGAGCATTTATCATATCACATGCATGTGGGGTTGCTCACCTATACAAAATGGCAATGACCCTAAAAGGTATGTGTGGACTCCTTTTAAGCACAGCTAAGGGGGGCTCCTAGAGAAGTTAGGTTATTTGATATAATTGGCTTAAGCAAGTGGCAATTGTATTGGTACATTTTAATTGGCATGGGCTAGTTAGGGTCTGTTTAAGGTTTCAGCTTTTCCAATTTATGGGCAAGTCTAGACAAATCCCAGGCTTTGTCCTATTTTGGTTATCACCTGTGAGGGGAGGGGTTTGGCCAGTCCTAGTACATGGAGGAACTGAAGCTTAGTTCTTAACTGAGTTATTAGGGACCTGCCATGATACAAATATCATACAAATAGCCCTCTTCTGTGAGTTCAAGGCCAGCATGGTTTAAAAAGCAAGTTCCAGGACATCCAGGAGTGTTATAAAAAGAAAACTTTTCTTAAAAAACAAGCAACAAACAAAAAAGGAATTAATTTAGCTTTGAAGTCCTCCTACCTCTAATTAAAAAGAAATTTCAAATATATATATAAAATCTTATCTCAAATGGATGCTAAACACAAGTCATCAAATTAATTTTAGTGTCATCTACCACATATGTCTCATTCAATATTTCTTCCTCCTCTTCCATATAGTCCTTACCACTGAGGGGTTGGACTTGTTAAAAGACTTCCCATTTTCGAACTAAGTGCTCCAAAATCTCTCATTCTCTCTATTATCTACTAGTGAGTCTCTGTGTTATTACTATTTGTTAAAAGAAAAAACTTCTCTGATGAGTGTTAAATGACATTCTGTACTGTGGGTATAGCAATATGTCAGGAGGAGCCATTTTTGCTATGATCCTTTAGCAAACTAATAATAGATTTTTCATGTATTGTCCATGTCTTAATTAGGGTTTCCATTGCTGTGAAGAAACATTATAACCATGGCAAGTCTTATAAAGGAAAACATTCAATTGGGGCTGGCTTACATATTCAGAGGTTTACTCCATCATTGTCATGACAGGAAACTTGACATAAATGCAGGCCACTGTGGGGATGAAGAAGGAGCTGCAAGTTCTACATCTGGATCTGCAGGTGGCAGGACAAAAGAGAGAGAGTCACTAGGCCTGGCTTGAGCCTTTGAAACCTCAAAGCTGACCCCCAGTGAGACACTTCCTCTATCAAGGCCATACCTACTCCTTCAAGTCCACATCTAATAATAGTAGCATTCACTGGTAAACATGAATTCAAAAATACGAGCTACAGGGTCCCTTCCTATTCAAAATACTACATTGTCTAAGGTTCTTGATTACAACAGTTAGTAGTATTAAATATAGGTTCCAGCTCCTGGAATTCTCCTGAAATCCAATAAAATATGGTTGGTTATTCACATAACATCTGTGTCATTATTACACCAGTACATCATGCAGGCATGTCTCTGTTGTAGCTTACTGGGTTTGTTGCTGGGTGATATTGTTTATTACTTTTCTGCTCTAGTAGCATCCACAGTATCTTCCAGCACCATGAATGTTAGTCCATAGGAGTGAAACTTCTACTTAGGCACTAGCTTGATTTCTGCTTGGTCAATTACACAAATAAGTTGTATCTTCAGAAATAACGCCTTACATCAGATTGTGCAGAACAACCAATAGGCTTGATAATATATTGTGGTGTGTTGAGGAGTGTATGAGATCCTATTGGCCAAAAACTCAAAAAAATTTTACCCATTACTAACAATGGTGGTTTTACTTCATTGCTTAGGAAGTCTAGTTTCTCATCACCTCCTCCACACCATTAAACGGTGACTTCATCTAATTTCCTTTATGTATGCATTGTAAGAAGCTTCCACAATGACAGGTTTCTAATATGTTGTTTCACAAGGCCTTTGTTATTAGGTGTCCCTCCCCATATTCTGTCCTCCACCATTCCCTTCTGTACTTTTTTCTATTTGACCGGCTTTCTAGTTTTCACTTTATTTCTTTAGAACACTGAATTCCTTGGAAGACCCTCTCCCCTTCACTGGCCTCTTGCTAGCTACATGACCTCTGTAGTTACTTGGATTGAAACACACATTTAAATACTCAAAAGCTAACATCGAAAACTTGTAATATTCTTTGGGATGATTTCTTTTTTCTTTTCTATCTCAATTTTTTTTTACAAATGTCATTTTTCTTACCAGATGAATAATATTTCATTATATAAATGTAACGCATTTTTGTTACCTAATCATCTCTTTGTGGATATCTAGTCTCTTTCCAATTTCTTGCTGTAATGATTAAAGCATCGATGAACATGGATGAACAAGTTTCTCTGTAGTAGGATATAGCATCCTTTGAATATGTGCTCAAGGGTTGTATAACTGGATTTTGAAGTAGATGGATTTTCAGTTTTTTGGTAAGCTGCCACATGGTTTCCATATACCAGGAATGAATGAGTGTTCCCCTTTCCCTGTATCCTTGCCTGCATGTGATATCATTTGCTTTATTGATCATGGACACTGAGACACAAAGTTTCAATTTGCATTTCTTTGGTGTCTAAGGATGATGAACATTTCTTTGTTTCTTAGGCATTCATATTTCATGTTTTGATAACTCTGTTTATATCTGTATCTCATTTTTAAACTGTCACTTGTTTTCTTTATGTTCAGTTTTTCCTGATTCTTTATATATTCTAGATATTAACTCTTTATTAAAGGTATATTTAGTAAATATTTTTTCCTAGTTTATAGACTGCTGCATTGCTTGAACCATGGTGTCCTTTGCTTTACAGAAGCTTTTCAGTTTCACTTGATCTATTTATTAATTTTTGGTCTTAGAACTTGTGCTACTAGTAGTCTGTTCACAAAGTCCTTTTGTGTGCAAATATGTTAAGCTTAACCTTGCATTATTTTCCAGATCCAGGTGTCTTATGTTACATTGAGGTTTTTGAAATATTTCATGTTGAGTTTTGTGTAGAGTGATAGATATAGATTTTCATTTTCATTCTTCTATATGAAACAATCCATTTTCACCTTATTTTTGACAAATAATCCAAATGTACACACTAGAGAAAAGACAACATTTTCTGCTACTCTCTTTTTTGGATTTTGTGAAAATTTTGGAAACATTTGAGGTTTCTTAACTGTCATCAGTGATGTTTTACTTCACTTATTGTTCATATATAAATGTATTTTTGCTTTCTGAGTATAATTTTCTCTTTGATAAATGATTCATTACAAAGTCAATCAATAATGTTTGTAAATTTGTTGAATTTTATTGTTTAATGAATGTGTTAATTAGCCTGGGGTACAAGTTTCATTTCATATACTTATTGGTTAAGTCTTATTAGATCTCCCTATTTTCATGGAAGCCCAAGAGTATCTACAAATTATTTCTATGGATGTATATCAGTCTCTGAAATTTGTCTCTATTCTATTGACTTAACCCCTCTTGTTAATACCATACTGCTATAATTATAAGGCTTGAATACATTTTAATATACCTAGTTCTTTAAAAAGTTTGGAATAATGAAAATGAAATAAATTGAAATGGCCTTTATTATTAAAAGGAAATAAAAACCTATGTGAATATTTTTTTCTTAATGTTAACAGTTTCTTAAAAAATAAAAATGTAAAACATAATTTAATGATCATTATTTATTTGTGTATCAGGCAACTTCAAGTTGGAATTAAACTTTTGAAAATTTCCTTTAAATATATTTTCTATCTCATTAACAAACTGATTTTCTTTTTTTACAAGTACAGTTTTTATGAACAGAAAACACTATCTTAAGAGTTTTAAGTAGAGAAAATATACATTACACAGTTACTTATTTTTTCAAAAATGTGCAGTTTTATTCAATCATTTTTACTATAAACTTTGCTAATTTTAGTAACCAATTTTTACCATCATTCAAATAAGCTTAGTTAAATAAAACTAATTGATTACCTTGTAAAATTATGTAATTAATGTATAAAATTGACATTTACAATGTGTCTTCCTTTGATTTGCATTCAATTTTAAACTATATCCATACAAAATTTGTGTATAGAGGAATATTTCTTATTTTTAAATTTATGGCTATGGAAACAGTATTTTTTTGTTCCAGTGGATGTTTTTACAAATGCATCACAATCTTTTTTATGCATACATGTTTTGATTAGGAGTGGATATTGACTGTAGCTACATAATTAAATTGTTTGTTTGATATGAAAAATATACTTTTATATTATTTTTGAAGTACTACTGATATTCTGGAACTTCACTGTTCCATCATGTGATTTTGCTTAACTGTATTTAGTTTCAAAATATATTTCTAAGTATTATTTTAATATTGAACCATGCGTAAGGCTACTCACTAATAGTTTTTACTCATGCAATCCAGTATTTTGTTAAAAAAATGACTAGTGGGCTTGACATCTTTGTAAATATTCTTTTGGTTATATTCAATGTATTCTACGTTTCATAAAACATACCTATATATGTGGTTATAGGTATAAATGCATTTTGTATATTATTTACAAACTGAACTAGAGTTAATCATGGATGTCACATTCTTGTCTGTCATCACATATATTCTTTTGAGACCCCTTTGTAGGTTTTTTTCTTGCTTGTTGGGTCTGGCTATCTCTTTGCCTTTTCTTCTTCAGCTCCCTCTTCTTATACAGGCATTCATTAAAATGATTTAAATATTACATTTTCTGGTTTCTTTAAGGAGTTTATGATAACCATTTAGAATACAAACAATAACTATTCTTTAAAAAGCAATTTCTACATTCCTTCCAAGGATAATAGGGCCTGAACTAGAACTGTTACTCTATTAATTAAGTGAACACAAGAAATATTGGGTATTTTTTGTAAAGGAAAGTCAACTCTGCCCCTTGGAAAGTTTAGATATTGAGAGACAAAGGTGAAGAATGTATTCATGGGTTTTCATAAGCAGCTTGATCTGACAGGGGTGGACAACTCAAGTCCCAGAAGTCCAATGGAGGATTTTATCAAGCTTTGTGAAAATAAGTATTGGTTTTGCAATTTTGCTTCCAAACTATTTTGAATGTAGACATTTCAGTCTAGGGGTAATTAATAGGGGAAGAAACCCCAAATCCATTGACAGTCATAGAGCCAGACATGGTATTGTTGTTAGTAAATGAATTGTTCGCAATGACTTGATTGTCAAAAATGATGTAGAAGGTTGGTGGATCTCATACAATTCATATGGTACAAGCTAAACTAAGGGAATTGTAGCTTTGAAACATTTGTTTCTCAGTTACTCATCAACCACACAATGCTATTTCCAAGGTAGGATAAAACAAAGCAAAGCACAGCAAAACTGTGTGCAATTTCCTTCTTGAGATGAATTTTGATGTTTGGAGAAACAGTGCATAATGTTTATCTGGGACAATGGAACACAGAAAGATATTTTAGTTTCTTCATTACTCTTCTTAATGAGTCATGGGGAAAGCTAAAATATATTCTGCAGAAGAGGTATAACCTAGTAAGTTACAAGGTTGTTTGAAATAAGCAATGTGAAGGAGAGAGAGAGATTGACAGAGACAAGGAGACAAAGACATGGAAAAGAGAGAGGAAGAGGGATGGGGGAAAGAGAGAGGAAAGAAGAGAGAGAGAGAGAATGACTGAGAAATAGACAGAGAGAATTGGCCACTAAAGTACTTTTAGATATAAACTTATATACATGTATAACTAAAACAAATACAATTGAAATGAGATTAAGTGTGTTTTCTTGAGGTTTACAATCCCTACATCATGTTTTATTAGAGGTAATTGAATTCCTAATGCATTTTATCATTTTTTGGGGGGGAGGTAATACTGTAATTATACAGTTTATCCTCTCCTTTCCTCCTGCCAAAACAGCCATATACTGCTGTTGCTCTTTTCAAATTCATGTTCTTATTTTTTCATTAATTTTCTTTGCATATGTCTATGTATAAACTCTTAGGTACAACCAGCTCCATTGTTTCATGTTACTTGTATGTGTACTTCAGGAGTCACCATTTGGTATTGGATTATCAAATGATGTGCTCTTCCTTGGGGAAGATGATTTCTCTTGCTCTCAGTATTCCCCATCTGCCTAAAGTTATTTGTGTAGGAGTAGGCCTCTAGGGTGTTCCCCCACATTAGCATATCAATTGCTATGGTCCCTGTCCCACTCTCTTTTGGAAGTTAAATTGGTAAGAATTTATGAGTGTAACGTCTGACATTCCTAGGAAACGCAGTCTTACAACAAAATACTTACTGCTATGGCATTTACAACAGGCATCACTATCTTGCAACAATCCCTTAGCCTTACATTAGGGAACTGTTTTGTAAATATATCCATTGGGACTAGACTTCACAACTCTGTATTTTGATTAGATGTGATTTCTAAAAAGATCTCCTGTTGCAAAGAGCAGTGTCTTGATGCAGGTGAGGAGTAAACTTCTGTGGAAATAAGGACAAATATTTAGAATGTGTTTAGGGATTGTGCCGGTCAAGCAAAGCAGCTGTTGTAGGTTCTCCTCAAAGATCCATTACTATACTAGACCTAGATATTTCTCAGCTATTTTCATTACGGCTCCATTCAGAATAGCTAAGAAGTGGAAACAATCTAATTTTCCTTCAACTGACAAAAAGACAATGATATGTAATCTCAAATTACAAAACAATCCAGAATATTAGTCGTCTATTGTGAGACCAAAATGAGCCATCCTAGAAGTAAGACCAAAATGCTTTCACCCTAAAACCAAGGCCTAAGATTTCTCCTTTTAGGAATAGGCCATGAGTTACTAAAACCAGTCAGTTCAGATTCCAGAAACCAGGAAGTGTAAAAGTACAGAGTCACAAGGTAGTCACGAGGTAATGACTGCTGGACTATGGAATGTCCTCTCTCTGGTTTCCAGGGTAACTGACCACAGAAATGTCCCTACCTGAGGGCAGCCAATGAGAAATGGTGGCAGGTAACCACTCCCTTAGAAGTAAGATTAAGCCATGATTTCTAGAAAGCCCCTAGAAGCGAGCCAATCAGAATTATACCCATACTAGCACGCATAAATGATGTAACCTTGTGGTTTTTGCCTTTAAAAACTGAGCTTGCAGACAGGCAGGCACTTCCTACAGCCTCCACTGCATTTGATGTATTGGACAAAGTTCCTGCCTACGCTTGTATTGCTTTTGGATATGCTTTTGGATAATCCAAATTAAACTTTGCTTTTGCACTCCGGCATGCTCATCTTTGTTGATCTCTCTGGGGGTCACAATCTGGGCACAACACTATAAATAAGATGAAATCACAAAAATTTCATGTAAATGGATAGAGTAAGGAAAGATCAGATAAAGTGATATAACCTAGATCCAGAAAGAGATAGGCTGACATTCTCTTTCATCTGAAGCTCACAGCTACAAATCTTTAGATGTGAGTACATATCCTAGAATGACTGAAGAAATTGAAAGTACAGTGGGAACAATGCCAAGGAGAAGGAATGAAAGGGGGAGAGCAAGGTTCCTATCATCTGATGGGGGAAGTGAAGAAAAGTGGGGGCCTCTAATAAAAGAATGGACAGAAGATAAATAGAGAAGGAAGGAGAAGGTTAAATTAACAGTTAGGGTGTCTAAAAAGTTATAAGGAATCATAATATTAACTATCTACCTAAAATATGTCTAATACATGTACATTTATATTTTAAATAAAAATTTCCTATCTGTACATGAAAAATCAAAGATTGTCTAACAAAATTCCCAAAGCCCGGCATGGGAAGCCAGTTCTCTTTTGAGGTGTTTTCAAGGTTGCTCAATAAACTCCCCAAAATTATAGGCTAATGCTATGCCCTCAGATTACCCCAACCCTGAGGTAGAAGGTAAGTACTGTTGCTGACTTGTATTTCACGTACTTCAGGTGCAAGACTAGAGGTTCCCAAGCTGAAACTGACCTGAATGCTTCTTCCTTGAGGACTAGTTTTCATGGTACCAGACGGTGCCATGCAAGTGTATAAGGGAGGGATGTAGCCAACATTTTACCCTGTTATAACACCTTTGAACCACAACAATCAATAGTATTGTACCATAACTCTATAAGATGTAGAAGTGGCATGTAAACCTCAGCAGCAATCAAGTCCCTCTCAGCAAGAAGGAAATCATGATTGGTACCAAAACATTGTCAAATTATTTTTAACAATCTCACCCCTGGAATATATATCATGCAAATGGTGTCTGAAATAATGGAATCATAGATAGTTACAAATTATGACAACACTTCTCATCTGATCATAAAAAAAAACAATTTCAATGTCATTGCAAATACAAGTTGATCCTATCTATCTTTTACTGTATCATCTCCCCTCTTCTCCCCTCGTTTTTCCTCTCTTGCTCTTTTTCCCTCTTCCCCTCCCTTTCCATCTCCATCTCTATCTCGTTCTCCTGTACCACTCCCACCACAACTCTGGAGAAGTAAATAACACCAAGAAAATAATCTGCTAGTATTATTTGGTTATCTACCTGATTACTAGAGATACTGTATATCTGAGATTCTATTTATGAGAATGTAGAATGGAAAAGGATTTCCCATAATGCACTGGGACCTGACAGCACTGCCATACAGGTTGGATGAGAAATCCTTTGTTTTATTATCTAATGAATTTGTTGTCATGAATCTTTCAGTCAGTGCTGCTGCCACAATAAGTTAAGTGATGCTCCAGTACTGATTCCAGATTAGGGAAGTGGCTTCCTCATCAGTTGTGGTTTGTGAGAGTATAACAAACTATTATACTTTCATATGTACATAGTTACACAGAATTTGTTGTACATATGTATATATATATATGCCTATCTGCATATTTTCATTTAAACAAGGTATAATATATTGTTTAAATGATTACTTTTCACTTTTGAATTGAAGTAGCCTGTTTTTCTGAAAGCTCATAAACAAGAACACAGCTTTTGTAACTGTGTATTCAAAGATAAATATGACTTATTTTTCCCAGTCAGTGTGCCTAAATCTGAGAGCAAAATTGATGTCATGTGTATGAGAACATTTATCTGCATCATACATGCAATATCCATTAGATTTCATGAATATTGCACTAAAGTTAATTGAAAATGAATGTGTCATTTTCAAAAATGAGAAAAATATATTTTACTCCAAAACTAACTTATGCTTAATTATGTGCAACAAATGAAAAGTTATATTATAGTAACTACCTATTAAATGTGTTTTCCCAATACCCAATTAAGTATCATTCCACATTAAAAATCATATCTTCTGTAATAGACTAAATAATAGTATTTCCCAAGATGTCTTGCTGTTGACTTTTGTTGACCTGTGCAGATCTGTGTCTGCAAGACCTGGGACATATACAAATGAAACATAGAAAGCAATGATACAAAGAAGATAGTTTTAGTTCAGTAAAACATGATCAGAAAAAAACTGTAAATAAACATCAAAAAGAACATACTAAATATTAACAGGGCAGCACTTTCCCAGAACTTTCTTAAGACAGACCAATTTAAACACAATTGCCTGGCAAGTACTATAAATTATATGTGGCAAAGCACGAAAACAAAGCAGAAGACTGTATTAAGATTTGGGGTACACTGAGGACAGAACTCAGCACATTGTTTCACCAGATTGGGTTCTCTAACTATGCTCTGACATCCAACCAGAGTAAACATGTCTTATTAATTGAATGTAAATGTTGTCTCAGGAGAAATGAAATCACCACAAGGAAAAATCCAGGGAACACAATGCACTTGAGGTAAAAGGCTGTCTCTCTCTCACATTTTCCAAGGCATTGTCCCCCTGAGTCATTCTTTAGACCACGTTCCAACATCTTGCAATGAAAGTGAGGCCAAACAGAAGGACTCATTTCCAAAGAATATTTGAAATTTGTTGTGAAATCAAGATCTACTTAGCTTTCTTGCTAAGAAGGTTCCTTATATTTTCAGGGTGTTGCCAGAGTTATTGGCTTCTTGGGATCTCTTCTCAGGCTTTCAGAGTGCCAAGTGTTGTGCTTTCATTAAACTTGCTTTTGGTAAAAATTTTTTTAAAAAAGGTGGTAAATTTTGACAATTCTCATTGCAGGTTATTACACTGTTTGAAATTTTGGCCCTCTGTAAGAAGCTAGGAAATAGCCTTTAAGAAGACACTTACTGTTTGAAATAAACACTGTTGATTCTATAACTGAATCATGGCAAATACATAATAGTCATTTGTGTTCAATCCTGAACAATTGGCAAGAAGACTTAACCATGTGTGGGAAAGGCAATTTTTTTGTAGCCTTTATGAGTTACTATGCTCAATCCAGTAGGTGCAAATAAATTTATCTTTCACATTTTGAACTTTCTTGTGTTCTGTTTTCAGGTGCTGGGATTACCAGTTTATTCATAAGTATTCAGTGATGTTGTTCATTTTCTGTCAAACAACTTTCTTTTAGCTATGTGTCTAACATGGGACTTGTTACAAAAGAGTTGACTTATGTAAGTGTGCATTGGTAACACATTAAGGAAATCAAAAAGAAAATTCTTTTGGGGAAAGGTTAGACCAAGATTGAGCCTAAATTTTCATTCTCCACTCTCTCCTCTGTGTTCTGTCTGTCTTTAGTTTGTGGTCTGGGGAGTGTGTGTAATCTGTCTGTTTTATGTTTCTGACATCTGTTCTAATATATTGGTTGCCCCTCAAAAGGGGCTATATTTATTGAACTCTACAGAAAACCTGCTATGGGAAAGAAATGAGGGATCATAGTTTTACCTAAAAGTTTAACAGGGCTTTACACTGGAAGATTGACACACTATGTTAACCCCACAACTCCCAGATTGTCAGATGTACACACCTTCAATACGTGTATGTACAATCATGTACACTACACACACACACACACACACACACACACACACACACAAACACACACACACACACATTAAACTGTTGATCTATAGTGGAAAAGAAATTCTGGAATGTAATGAGTGGTATTAATTTGTATTGCTCTGTTTTCTCAATACTGTATTATATGTCTTTTTTCTATTTTATTAATTTTGCTTACTTTTTTTAAGACAGAGTCATAATGTGTAGTCCATGATGGCCTGGAATTCACTTTGAGATTCCCAAGGGTCCCAAATTCAATGTGTTCTCTCTACCTCAACCTCCCTAGTGAATTATACGTGCTAGCCACATTGACAATCCTGTTTTCTTTTTAATTAATATTAGTTTGTATAGATATAGTCAAGTGTGATTTTAATTAGAATTACCATAATGATAAATTGTCCTGAACATTTTGCATGTGGTGATTTCTGTCCTATCTCTATCTCATTCAAGAAATAGCTTTTAATATCTATAATCTATTTTTACTAATTGTATCATTGCTGAGCAATAATGCATGTGGGCTTTAGTGTACATATCCTTCCAATACATTACTGATATTTCAATTTTCTTTTTTTCTTTTGTTTTGGTTTTTTTGAGACAGGGTTTCTCTGTGTACCTTTAGAGCCTATGCTGGAACTGGTTCTGTAGACCAAGCTGGCCTAGAACTCACAGAGATCTGCTTGGCTTTGCCTCCTGAGTGCGGGGATTAAAAGTATACCACACCACCATCCAGCTCTATTTCTTAATATTCTCCTTCAAGGTACATTTTTACAAAGTTCAGCTGACTCAATTGCAAAGGTCATTTTTTTATTCTCTGAATAATTGTAGCTTAACTCAAATACATATGAGTTTTTAAACCTATTCTACAAGCATTCTGCAAATTTTATTCCTTTAACAAAACTTATCAAATATTTGTCTTGCATTTTTGTTACAATATGTGCATTTTTCAAATGTAACTGTATACGTATTCTAAATTCATTTATTAAATAGCATTGTTACACTCTTTGAGTTTTTTGGTATGATGGATAAACACCAGCAGAGGAAATTGTCTAGATTTTTTCACTGAGTAGTTTATATAATGGACGTAAACAAATTCATTTATTCCATCTAGGAATCCAAACTAATTAGAATTCAGTTTCAGAATTGTCACATTACTAAGAAGACTTATCATATGCAAAATGATGACTTGGAACCAAGAGCAGAGTTTAAAAGTATGAATGACCACCATTTGCAGAGTTGTGAACTTCTGCATCAGAGAGGGTAAATTAAAATGATGAAATGATGTTATTTTCATTAACTGAGGAACTGTTCTCACATTAAAATGGATAAACGTTCTGCTTTGGGTATGGCTTCAGGACTTATTCTTCAGGAGACAGATAAGCCATATAATAAAAATACAGAAATATTTACCAAGAATGTGATGAAGTATTAGGTTATAAATATCCTGTAAAAAATTGATGAAGCTAGAACAAGTGATGTTAAATATATGCCTGATTCATGGCATTTTCAGGATATCACAGAAAATTAAAGTAGACTCAAAGATTGGAAGCTTCTATGGATTATGTTTTAATAACACATTTAAAAATAGTTACATCTGAAGTCATAAAACATACAAAACTAAAGAAAACTTGGTTATCAATAGTCACCAAGACAGCTACTGATAATGTACTTTGTGTTTGTTTATCCCTAGTGGCAAATTATTTTTTCAGGGAAGTAAAATCTGTTTGGAAGATAAGTTGTACTGCGAGAAGTCCATTTGAATTCCCTGAGGAGTTTATTGGTTATCTAAGCCTCCTATTCCCATTTGGAACAATAAACTCCCAAGGACTTTGTTGTTAATATTGAGAGTAAGATATTCTACTGTGCAACTGTGCAACATGGATGTAGGAGGGTACCATCATTGGCTAATCATGTAATCCTGTGAGCATAAACATCCATACTCTCCCACAAGTTGATGATGAAGATGGTGAGATGCTTTCATATCAGAAAAGAGAGCAATGTTGAAATGTGAAGGAAAATATTTCTGCTACTAATAAGCAAGGAATCTTTGAATAAGAAGTGGCAGAAGCAATTATTCCAGACTAAATTTAACGCATATCTGTTCAATTACCAAGGGAACTTATGAAGTAAAATGTAGATATTGATGGGAAAAAGACATCACAAAAATTTATCATTCTTATTGCTGAAAAACAAAGCAAAAAAAAAAAACTTTATGACGCTGCAGGTGTTTGATTACAGCACACAATCAAATTTTTACTGTACAACAATTGGGAGGCATGTCAAATTCTGTGACATTTGGCATTTAAACATGTTATGATCGCCTACTTTCTGTAACACAGGTATACTATATTTCCAGATGGCAACACTATATGGATACCCCATAAGATTAAAAAAAAGACATTTTATTTTTGGCATACTACATAATTGCTAAACAGCAAACATAAAACAAAGGGACATTTTTGGAAATGTTTATATTATTTTATGAGTGAATTATTAACACATTCCTTTCTGAACTCTTTGGATAATTAAAGTACCTGAAGCTTTTAGAAAAATAGTAAACATAACAGAAAATAGAAATATCATCTACTATATAATGTCTATTGTAAATCCAAGTATGTATTTGTTTTCTTGTGTGTTATAAAAAACCAATAATATTTATTATATGTCATAAATTTGGGAAATGTAAACTCTTACAATTATATTCTATATAAACATTACTAAATATTATTGTATTTGCTTGAAAATGCAATTCAATGACTTATGTAGATACTGATTTTTACACCACTGTAATTCTGTAGACAATTCAGTAATTCAGGTAAAATATTATCATCATTTAATACATGGAAATTGATAAAAGAGATTCACAGTACCATACAGTTATATGATGTTAAGTTTAGAGAAAGCTACATTAGCTCTTCTATTCAAACTATGTTTCATATAAAATGGGGTAACTTAACCAACAACACACACAAATGAAATGGCACCACAGTCAAGGCTGATCCTGTATATATCTATAGTCAAGACTCAGTGGGCAAAAGCTAGAGGATTCAGGTTCAAGGCCATCCTTGGCTGCATAATAAGACTTTATCTCAAAAGAAAACTAAAAATGCTTAAGCCCACAAGGCTTTGAACTATCAAATAAGAACCAAAGTTATGCTGGATGTGGAAGAAGTGACCTTCCCACAAAAGAGCATACAAATTACTTGTCCAGTGCCAAACAGTCAGCCTTTAGAATGTACATACAAGTAACATTATATGGACTTATCAGGCTCTGCTTAGAAATAAATGTGTGTATATGTATACATATATTCATTCAATGACAATTAATGATTAAAAAAAGGTCATGAATTTGAAGGAAAGTGGGGAGGGATATATCAGAGGGTTTCAAAGAAGGAAAGGGAAGGAGGGAATATAATTATGTCATGATCTCAAAAAATTCAAAAAAAATTAAGTACTGAAATATTCCACCTGAAGGCTGTAAAACTGTCAATATTGTATTGTTAATGTTAAGGGCTATTCAAAGGTCATTTAAAGCATTGTAACTATGTATTTTATTTCAAGCAGAACTTTCTTAATCCTTTTATAAGTTATTTATAATCAAACAAATATTCCTATATTTCTGTTATATTTCTCATATGTATTGAGAAAATATCTTTATAAGGAAAATGTCCTTATAACTTGCATAGCAATTATAATATTTAAGTAAATTTATTCAAATTTTATCAGTTATATCCCATATTCTAGAAATATGCTGAAAGAATGGAATTTATGAGCATTTTAAAAATTTCTGTTCATACATTTGCAAAAGAACATTTGGACTGTCATTATAAAGAAGTGTTTTTATGAAAACATACAAAGCTTTTGCTAAGAGAACTTCAATTATTATGAATAATAATTTTTTTCTTCATATGCTTTGCTGACCCACACATAAAAGCATAACAAAAATTATAGTCTGATAGTGTACACCTATAACTCCAGTACTCTGATTTTCAATCCATATACAAGATATTTCAAGGCTTACCTGTGCCACATATAGTCCAAGGCAGAATTGGCCATTATAGCAAGAGATTATTGCAACTCAAGAGTAAAGAGCCAACACTGATTGAAATTGATTGGCTTAAAAAATGAATGTGTTAGATAGTCAGATGGGTTTAGCACAGGAGTTGGATACAGGAGGATAAAGGGAAAAATACAATGCGTGACATTCTCAAAGTGCTAATAAAATTTTAAAAATTGAGTAGCAAAATATAGAGGTAAATTTATGTATCATATATCTTAGATGGGCAAGTGAGGGTCTTAAAAATCCTTTAAGACAACAAAGGTGCTACTACTCAGTCCCTACAAATGGACAGTACACACTTTATAACAGTATTAATCTTGTTGGAATTATATCAGGTTTACTAAAGCATTTAAACATTATATTGTTTACTATATTAGAAATCTCTCAAACAGAAGATCGTGCAGAATTTTATAAACAATGATTAAATCAATTTCTAGTTGTCAATGGCGCAGATAAAATTCTTCTTTCTGCTGGCACAGAGTCAGTGATAACAGTTTCTTGTTGGAGTTGTGGATTTTCCTTACCTAAGGGTTTTGGTAAATTCACTTTCATCATCATGGTAGGAAAAGAAGCAGCCTTGACACAACTTTTACACATGACTGAAGACAAATACAGAAATTCAGGCTATGGTGAGAAATTTATGATTTTTATTTTTCTCCTAAGTATGCCATCAATAAGCTTAGGTGATTATAACTTTAAGGATGTCTGTGATTTAAATGATAACTTAAATCTGATTTTCAAGGAAAGTAACACAATTTTTACAGATTAAAAGGATATAATAATACCCTAAATCAAACATACATGGCTAAGAATCAAACTCTTTAATTGCCTGAAATACTTCTGTCTTTATTTAGTATATAATTTTAGTTTGGAGAAAGTAAAAACTAGTTGCACACACATACACACACACCTATATCTGGTAGCTTGCCTAAAAATCACTATATTATAGGTTTTCATGCTTGCATATTTAATATTTGTAAACGTTGTAACAAAAATATCATAAATGTTCACATTTCTCGAGGAGGAACTGTGCCACAGATTGATTGCATTATGTTGGAAAACCCACATTGTTTATGGCTGAGGGTCTGACTTCACATCACACACTGGATGGATAAGAATATTCAATTTTTCAAAGACTTCTACCACCAACAATTTCTACTAAGTACTGTTCCTAGGAGAGTGAATTCATGACGGACTAACAATGCTAATCTGGTATGAAGCCGACTCCAGTTAACTTATTGAGTTGAAAGATCTCTATGCTTCTTTTCTCTACAGCAATCAAGATGCAGAGACCATCAGCCGGAGATAATTGTACCCCTGATGGTGGGTTGGTGCTTGTGGGAGGGCATGTCATGAAAGTACAGTCTGATTGGCTAGAACATACTAACAAACTACAGATTGAGCAATGAGACATATATATATATATATATATATATATATATATATATATATAGAT
>CABHPQ010161651.1:0-24898 GCA_902168405.1 Peromyscus aztecus | reverse complement strand
ATATATATATATATATATATATATATATATATATATATATATATAGTTAAACTTAGTTTCAAAAAGGATAAACTATGTTCAAAAATTAAAATGTTTTCTTTGGGTTGTGGCATTTAATACTATATTTCTAAGTAGAAGACAAATCTCTTCTTTGAAGAAGGTGAATCAAATGCATCTTTAAGCAATAAATAATTCAAATAGGTTTTATTTCCTTTTTTTGGTAAAAATAAAGTTATTTTCATACAATATATATTGACCTTGGTTCCTGTCCCTCGTTTCTTTCCAGACCTTTTCTACCTCCCCATCCTTCTAATTTCACACCTTCTTTTATCTCTCCTAAGAAAACAAACAGGCATATAAAAGGACAAATAAACAAATATAAAACAAAATGAACAAACTAACAGAAAAGGAAGAGGATAAGAAACTAAGAAACAGCAAGATGAGAATAAACACATGCATTGGCGTGAACACACACACACGCACACACACACACACACACACACACACACACACACACAAGCACACGACTTTCATGAGTGTAAAAAGCACCCTTAAGGGCTGGCCCCATATCCACATTCAACACATTCAACAGTAAATGGCAAATACAAAACAAACTCAAACTCAAAGCTCTTTCTGTAGGTTGTCTTAGATGTCATATTGCTTTGTTTAGGTTCTTTCTGTCTCTCTGTCTCTCTGTCTCTCTCTGTCTCTCTCTGTCTCTCCGTCTCTCTCTGTCTCTCTGTCTCTCTGTCTCTCTCTGTCTCTCTCTTTCTCCTTTATGGGTCTCTTTTTTACACATTCTGGAATAGAGTTTAAATGATTTTTAACAGTAAACCATAGTGAAGCCATTCTTACTGAAATCATTTTGTGCAGTGCTTTAGTTTTATTTCTGGTATCACAATTTTTAAATGGTACTGCTTTATAAGTCTGTATTCTGTTTTGCATTTCAGTATCGAAATTGGGACTGATTTATATTGGATTTTGTATGATCATTCTCATAACTGAGTAAATATTTTAAAGTTATAAAAAACAGATATAAAACTTTCTTTACAGTAACTTACAATTCATTACATTTATTTAGTTGTCAAAAGTTATTTTAATAATAATTGTTCTGAGTTCTCTTAAGAAGAGTGGCTGAGCATTAGTGGTGCATGCCTTTAGCAGAAGTAGACAGATCTCTGAGTTCGATTCCATCCTGGTCTACATAGTGAGTTCCTGGACTACCAGGGCTACACAGAAAAACCATGTCTAGAAAAAAATAAAATTAAAAACAAAAAAGCATAAAGAATAAAACCGTGTGTGGGCTATCAAGTATTTCAGCAATGCTTTTATAATGTTATTTTCTACCCAGAAAGAATAATTTATCACTGAAGGCAATATGCTTTTAAACTAATATTTTTTAATTATGAAATTGCTTTTTACTTCTCCAAGGCCATCATTCTGACCCTGGATCTTCCCCCACTTTTATTCATTAACTTATCTGTTTCTCCATGCAACTTTTCCTAACAGGCCTAGACTGAGCTGTGTCTTTAGTTAATTTATAGAGCTAAACTTATTTTAAATAGATCATTTTTCTCTAGGATTTTTACAGCTTAGTAGCAAAGAAAATTTCAATAAAACCATTACATAAAGATATTGATTATTATCATGGTGTGAATTGGGTCCACCAAAAGCATATATGATTGTATTTGGAAATAGGTCTTTACAGGTGTAATTAAGGTTAAAAAGAAAGTGTTCTGGTGGATTCTTGATCCAGAAAGACTTGTGTGCTTAGAGCAGAAGTTGTGCTCACAGAGAAAAAGCCAGGTGAGTCACAAAGGAATACCAGCCTCCCCATGGCAACAAAAAAGGCCTCAAGAGAAAATGAAACAATTTATCACCTTGATCATGGGTTCTCAGTTTTGGAACAATGATAAATAAATTGTAATAACTTAACTTCCCTGGATTATTCAAATTTTTAGTGGAGTCTAAGCAGACTATGATAGCAAAAAGTATAATGGGTTCTGTGAAACACAGGTAGGTACATAACCTATCAGGCATTGTATAGGGCAGGTAGATAAAGCTGAGAATTCAGAACTCACTGCCAGTGTGCTTGGTCTGGTGAAGGAATCTACTAAGATAAATTAGAGAGTCAGAGTAAGAGGACTCTAACAAGAGAAGCCGAGTACAAAGAGGTACTGCTCCCTATAATTAAAGTGCTTTAAGTTCCCTTTGCATAGCTCAGTTAATTATTAAGAGACCACTTCTGACAAATGATCATAGCTACTTCATCTTACTGAGGATCATGGGGACTCAGAAAAAATGCAAATGTCTCAGAAGACAGAATGTGGAAAAAAGAAATTGTGATCTAAAGTACGATGTCCTCATAAATGAAGGGGAGTATGTTGACCTCTTCATTTTAAGATCGTTTGTGTTTTCTCTGTGTGAAAGAATAAAACAGTGTAAAAGACTGGAAGTGTGGGTCATTCTGTATTTCAAAGGATCATAAACTAAAAAAAAATTAGGAATGTTACACAATAAGTTGAGGACTGTTAATGAAACATTTCATACTTAATTTTACACCCTGTCCTTAGCTCACTGGCATTCATCTCCTTGTAAAGTGAGGTAAAAATAAGTTGTAATATAAAAACTAATAACATTCCTTTCCACCTAAATTTTTCACTTGGAAGTTAGCATATTACAAGCATATTATTCCATCAATCTTCATAACAGTGAAAATAAGATCAGTGACATTCCAAGAACTGTGGAAAAGAGGAATGGGAGCTATAACTGTGATAATGGTCAATTGGAATTTTAAATTAGTTCTAGTAGCTCAGTGCAAGCTCATTAGGCAAAGGTTTGGCTTAAGAAATATATTTTACTAACTTTGTTATGAAAGTGGAACATTCATATCAATTAGTCCACAGTCTCTCCGTAACTCCATTGACATCCATTTGCACTGCACGTTGAGAAGCCGCTGGTCCCCTGCATTACTATTTCTCTAAGAGAAAGCTGTGCAATGTAATTTGGATCAGGATGTGTATTTAAGGACAGAAATTTTTGTGGGATTAAAAAGAAATACAGAGAATTCTACTCCAAGTATTAATACCTTATTTTTGATAGTTCTTAGAGCTTTATGACCAGCAATTGCACTGAGTTTACTCTGCTCATGCTAAGACTGTCGTTCCAGGCATTTGAAAAGCACAGGAGGGCCATGGAAATTAGCCAATGAAAAGCCATGATAGGAAATTTTAGTCTTATTTCAATGTCTTCAACTTTTCACCTTCTGTTTTTACTGTCTTTAAAAATTCCTTTGTTGGGTACATTACCAAATTTTGATGCTCAGTGCCTCAAAGAGACAGATGCTGAGAGCAGGTGTCTTGACTATCTTGGTTTTAAGATTTTGGAGAAGCAAGATACAAGATCATTTAAAGTTAAACTTAACATATTCCTAGCATCTTTTCTGTGGAATGATCTGATATAATTATCTGCCCAGGGTCAATTAGACAATATGTAAAAAGATAGTTCAGGGAATCAGAAGAAGAAAAATAATTACTAATCCCCATAAGGCTCAATGGTACAGACAGCTACATTTCTAAATTTAGGCTACATCATTTTCACCTATGTCTAACTGCACGTTTTTTGAAGGTCAAGGATTAATTGCATATAATCAGACATACATGGCTAAGAATCAAACTCTTTATCTGTCTAAATAATTTTGTTTTCATTTAGGAGTTAATTTTGATTTGGATGAAATAAAAATTCCTTTCACATACACACATGTCTGGTAGCTTGCTAAAAATGTCTATATTACAGATTTTGTTGCTTGACTATTTAATATTTATAAATACTTTGATAAATAAATCTGAACCCATATTTCCCTGGACATTAGAGTTGGCCTTGGTACAGAATATTTTACTTTAATTTTGATATTTATACAAGTCTAAGAAGTGGTATGAGCTGGGCAAGGCACACATCTGTAATTCCAAACTGGAAAATGGATAGTATTGTGCATTTGGTGCCATTCTTTGCCTCTTCAAAGAGAGACAAAAATTATATCTTGTACGCATAATCTTTGATTTATCAAGGGAAAGAAAAGGCAGATCCTACCTATTAAAATACAATATAATGAGTTACAAACTAGTTTTCTAGGATCCTTAGATAAAGTTTAAACAGAATGGTTTTAGCAAATTACTCCTTTCTTAAAAAAATACTCCAAATAACATGCAAAAGGAAGAAAATGTCCTCTGAAAAACTTCTTCTGATGAGCTGTAGTTTGTGACATTGTATAATCATTGCTGCAGAACTGTCACTTATTTTAGGAGAATCATTAATGCTTAAGTTGCTTTCATATTAATAATATATAATTTATAGTTAACTACATCATAGAAATCATGGCAGAAGGTCTCTGAAAGCAGCATAACTAGCAAAATTTATTTGTGATATAGTCTATGAAGTTTTGTAAAAGATAGTTCAGTCTTATATTGATATATGACATTCAATTAAATTATAATAATCTAATCAATGATCAATTTAATAGTCATAATAGGCTGACTAAACTCAGGTTATTGAAAATTTTCAAAATTTTAATTGCATTTCATACTAAATGTGACCAACTGACAAAATTCCCTAAACTAAGACAGAAATATTTATTATAATAATAACTGATATTCTGTGAAGTGAGACACCTGTATGCAGATGGATACATAGAGGTATCTCTTTCTAGTGGTTTTTTATTCATTTCATAATAATTTCATAATAAATGCTGTAATTTTTATTATTTTATGCTTTCATGAATACTTTCAATGTTATTTCTGTTATATTACTATAGAAATTTATTTTAATGACATCTCAATATAAAGAAAACATTATTAGGTAAAATAAACTTTATGTGAAAAAAATAAGAATATATATTCACATATATACTTTTTTTAAATATGTGCTTTATTTTATGCCTATGTCATTTATGGGACTATAACTATTTTATGCCATGATATTTGGTGTTTAACTTCATAAGGAAGTACCTGAAATATGTATTCCTGCTGTGGGATGATGTTCTGTATGCTATGAAGGTGTGTTGTTCTGATTGGTTGATAAATAAAATGCTGATTGGCCAGTAGCCAGGCAGGAAGTATAGGTTGGATACGCAGACAAGGAGAATTCTGGGAAGAGGAAAGCTAAGTCAGGGGTTGCCAGCCAGACACAGAGGAAGCAAGATGGAAAGGCAGAACTGAGAAAAGGTACAAAGCCATGTGGCTAAACATAAATAAGAATTATGGGTTAATCTAAGTAAAAGAGCTAGTCAGTAATAAGCCTGAGCTAATGCCCAAGCAGGTATAAAAAATATTAAGCATCTGTATGTTTATTTGGGTCTGAGTGGCTGTGGAACTGGGTGGGGGAGACTTGTCACAGCCTGTTGGGACACAGAAAAACTTTCAAGTACATATTCCTTATTTTCTAAAATATATATTACTAGAATCTAGGGGTGTACTCCATTGGAAATTGATGTTTTATATGTTTTTTTATGATTTTAGTGGATATTGATGCTCCAATTTTATTCTAGTTCATCTTGATTCAGTTATTTTTATGTATTCTAGCTTATCATTTTTATCTAAGCTGTGGAAAATATTAATGTAAACTTATTCATAATTAGCCTTATTTAATTTAAAGTACTGAGGAAATCATAATTCACTATGCAATATAGTGAAGAATAAGGAAATTCGTTCTTCTTTCACGTTCAGATGTTTCTCAGATAGTGTCTTAGATAAAGCATGGAAGGCAAACTATGCTGACAGTGAGTCAGATAATACAACATGCCTGAATTCAATCATCAGTCCATTGGAGCAGAAGGAACAAACCTGTTAACCTCGGAATTGTTGAGATTTAGAAAATGCTAATGGGTTCTTCATTCATTTTGAAAATGAAACTCCAAGAAAAATCTCTAAATTCTGTTTGGAAGACAGGTGAAAATATGAAACTCAGATGATCCAAATTTTGAAGCAAATAACAAGGCCTGATAGATAGATAACTTACTGTCCCATTTTCAGTATTATTGGTTACAGAGCAAAGGAGTCTCACTATGAAATCACATTTTTGTTTGTTTGTTTGAAGCAGAGTAAATTATGTAAGCTCATACACTAATGCAGACAAGGTTATGGCTACATTTCTCTCTAGCTGCTCACAGCTACCTATTTGTTACATGATTTCGAATAATCTCTTTGTAATGTAAAAATTCCACAAAAGTTAACAAAAAGGAGAATAATGAACTAGACCTAAGAAAACATGAGTCATTTGCTCCCTGTTAAGTAAGTAATTATGGTGACTCAATGTGTTCTTTATCTAAAAAATGTTAGCTCTACATGGCAAAAATAGTTGACTTAAAGAAAATTATGAAAATAACATGCAACATAATATTAAGTTATTTAAGAGAAATTTTATAAACCTTGCATTGTCTACTAAAACATTTACTATGTCCTATTGTGTCTGTAAAATGGGAGTGTGATAACAATCCCAAAACCTACACAGGTTCACACCAGACAAAATCTGAGCACTTAGAAGGAGAATTTGTCACACAGTGCCACCCCAACCATGAATCTAACTGCAATAAATAACTTCTGGGAAAAGGGAAATCAATTTTCTTCAATAAAGTGACATTGGATACATCCACCAGATTCCTGGACAGGACAATTGCCCAGGTAGTCTGCCAGTGCAAAACAAAATTTATTTTTTATCTATTTAAAGTTTTATGCAATGGCCTATTAGAGGAGCTGCATTTTTAGAACAGGCTTTCGGTTTCAAAAGTCCATAAGAGGCCCAGGCTATCTCTTTCTGCCTCTGACTGGCAATAGGATGTAAACTTTCAGCTATTATTCCAGCAAGTCTGTCTGATGTCATGCTCCTGTAATGATGGTCATAGACTCACACTTGGAAACTGTAAGCAAGCCCCTGGATAATATTTTTTATAAGCTGCCTTGGTCTTAGTGCTTTTACATGGCAACAGAAAAGTAACTAAGACTGTATCTCTTAGGACATATAAAGTAAATAAGAAAATACATCTTAAGAAGGAATTAATAATACAAATAAAAAACTAAGGAAAATGGAAAAACAGCAGGTAAAGCCATAAATGGAAAAGTGAAAATGTGTTAAATATCCATGCTTCTCCAAATTGTAAAAAAAAAAAAAAATTCTACAAGATTGCAAACTTCAAGAAAAAAGTATGTTGTTATTCACAATAAAAAGCTCAAGTATACAAATGACAGCAAAATAAAACCCCAGTAAAGTGAACAAATTATCTCTTAATACAGTTTCAATAGAAATCATATTAATAGCCAATAGGCTGAAACCATTAGGAAAAATTTCATGTCACAATTCAATCTCATGATTTTAGAATCATATGTTGACACATATTTTATTATATACATATATCTTCACCTTATTTTATGCTCTAACATTTAAAGAAACAAATTATAACATTGAGAGTTTATAATTAATGAAAGCTTATTTTAATAATGATCATATTTTGAATAGTGCTAATGCCATTAATATGAAAATGAGTGAATGTGCTAAGTATGTCATCACTCAAAAACCATATTAGAATGAGTAGAAAGGAGTACAATAAAATATGATGAAATACTAATTGCTTTATTAAAAATATATAAATAGCATAACAAAAATAAAGAAAAATCTACCATATTTATATTCTTCCCAGGGAAAAATTGCAATGTGCAAGAAGAAGCAGACATTAGAAAAATGAGTGTATGCAATCCTGTTTGTCCTAATTGCTCTTTATGCACTTGGATCTAAAATTCATGTTATACATTAAAATTCCACTGTGAATTAAATGAGCAAGAAGAGATTACCTTGATGTTGTATGCCACAGTCCATCGTTTCATCAATGACTCATAAATCAGAGCCAGGAAAATTGAATTTTTTGATTGCATGGAGTTCAAGGACAACACTCAGAGATAATCTCTTCAAAATCAAGAGAAATACAAGAGTAAAGCAAGGTGTTATTTCTTTTATCTTTCTGCTAACAGTAATAAAAATTTTATTAGTCCTTATTTTTGTTATCTTAAGTGGTCATAAGCATTTAAACTTAACTGTCTTTAGATCATTTTATCATATAACTATTGATTCAAATTCATTAAAATTATAATTTTTTAAATAAGCAGTATGAATAAAAATGGTTTATAAATGTATAAGTATGTTGCCTTACAATTACTGTAGATTGTGCATTTGTCTTTGCAAGTTTTAAGGTAAATGATACATATTTCTTTTACTCTAAAGCAACTGTAATAATCACCATTTGTGTAGAGAAAACAAATGTTTTTATGTCATTTCATACAATATCAAAATCAATTATTTTAAGGCTATACTAGACTCTACACAAATATTAGAACAACAAGGAAATTCATTCACAATTCTATTGAACAGCAAACAAAATAATGGCTTCTAAGCAGGTCTTTGTTCTTCAAGTCTTTTTACAAGTAAGAAAAAGCTTTGAAAATGTAAATAAAGTTTTTTAATATGGACATTATGTTGTATAATCTCTGTAGATTCAATATAAAGTTCCTCATAAATAAAATAGAATGAAAAAAGTGAGATTTTAAATGGATATTTGACAATGAGAAATGATGGAGTCTCATGTAAGTTTGTGGCTTGCAACATTAACAATTTCCATTGAAATGATATTTCTATCATGCCTCAAAAAGATAATAATCTTGGACAAACAAGCAGATAATAGCTCTTTTGGCTAAAGCTGACAACATTAATTTGATCCCCGGGACTGATACCATGAAAGGAGACTTCTATATATTGCCCTCTGACTTCTACAAGCATCCTATGGTACACACATAGGCACACAACACCCACATACATGCATCAGGTGACTAATAAACATATATTTTAAACGTTATTTTCAAATCATATTCATCTTTATGTCAGTGCCTTGATTACAGAACTTTGTGTCAGTCCCTGTAATCTTCACAGCCAGCAGCTAAATGATCTGTGGAGATGTGAGAAGAAACTCAGTTCAGTTTAACTTATAATGCCATAACTGGTTCAGACTTCTGGAATCTGCCACCGGGTGCTTTATTTTGGCCACATTTAAGGACACCACAATTTTGTAAAGTAGTTTTATAATAACAATTAACTCAGTCCTGTGTATACAACAGAGTTTTGAGACGTGTTTACATTGAAACACTTTACAAAGTACATATGGCTTCTTCCATATACATGGGTTCTGTCAACTCAGAAACATTGCTCAAGATATGGGTCTAGGGTGACTGACTGAGGATTGGTCTATCCCTCATATAACATAGAAATTACTTTGGCTGTTGTACAATACAAGTTATATCTCTCATAAGGATAAGTTTTATGAACTGGAAAGCAATGTTCAAGATTTAGGGAGACAAAGTCTGGGATAAGCAAATATTTTGTTCTTGGGGTTTCAAGTGAAGCCTAACCCTAAAGATAGCTAAAAACACCAGCTAAAGATAACACAGTGAAACTACATCATTTTCTAGCATTCTGGGTGGAAGACAGGTATACATATTCTTCCTTTTAAGAGACAAGGGTATGTGTTTAACTTTTCCTTGCATCCCAAGTGCTTGTATGTGTGCATAAGAACTTCATAGCAGCCTTAAGACATGTTTACACTGAAACACTTTACCTCTTCAGACTTGAAGAGTATGAATTGTAATGTTGAAAAAAATATGAAAAATTCAAGTTGTTCTAAACTACCTTATTGGAAATGTGCTAAAGAAGTAATAGGAAAACAATTCAAGCTAAAATGTAGGAAAATGACTGCTAAAATAATTGACAAAAGACAAATTTTAAATACAGACATAGAAGAACTAAAGTAAGTTTGAAGAATTTCAAAAGTCTGAAAATTGACCAAGGTACACAACTGTCTCCCTTATGCAAAGAGCCTTGTTCAGTCCCATGCAGGTTCAACAGCTGTCAGTTTATAGTTTGTGAGTTCCTTTGATGTTGTCTCAGGTGTCTCTGTAGGTTTCCCCATCATGATCTTGACTCCCCTTGCTGATACAATCTCTCCTCCCTCTCTTTGAATGGATTACTGTATCTTGGCCTGGTGCTTGGCTGTGGATCTCTGCATCTCCTTCTATTAGTTATTGGCTGAAGGCCCTATGATGACAGTGTATTCACCAATCTGATTACTGGGATAGGCCAGTTCAGGCACCCTTTCCTGCTGTGGAATATCATTCTGTATACTGTGAATGGTTGTTGATTAATAAATAAAATGCTGATTGGCAGATCGCCAGGCAGGAAGTATAGGTGGGATGAGCATACAAGAAGAATTCTGGGAAAAGGAAGACTGAGTCAGGAGTTGTCAGCCAAACATAGAAAAAGCAAGATGTGAAGGCAGAACTGAGGAAAGGTACCAAGACACACGGTTAAATATACATAACAATTATGGGTTAATTAAAGTGTAAAAGCTAGTCAGTAATAAGCTTGAACTAATGGCCAGTTATAATTAATATAAGCTTCTGAGTGATTATTTTATAGGTGGGCCATGGGACTGTGGGAGCCTGGCGGGGCCAGAGAAAACTGACTACACTCTCCACTATTGTGAGTTGTCAAATCTGTGGTCATCCTTTTGGATTCTTGGGAATTTCTGTAGCAACACGTTTCTCCCTTACCCCATACAGAATGTCTCCCTCGATTAAGATATATCTTTTATTGCTCTTCCACTCCATCCCTCCCCAGCTCGACCACCCCATTCCTTCATGTTCTCCAGGCAAAGCTGAGTCAAGAAACCCAAACTTTGTTACTGTAGGAAATGGTTTAGAGGACTGGGTGAATGCCATTGAGTTTGTACCTTAGCAGCCCTACTGTGGCCATAGTAAGTATTGTGAAGACCTTGTAAAATGCAATCAAAGAACTAAATGACATGCCACAGTTAACTCAATTTCACTTTTCCTGTTTCTAGTATTTGAGTTTAACCTTCTGTCAACACTTCAGATTGGGTTATCTAAGACTTACAGATGAACTAAAAGACATTTTTTGAACTCCAATAAAGTTGAATTCATTTTAAATTCTGAAGTATCCCTGAATGATGTCCCCCAGCTGCTCCTGATGGTACTAGGAACAAACCCTGGGCTTTGCATGTGCTGGACAAATGCTTTATCATTAAGCTAACACTCAGCCCACCACCAGTGCTTGGTGTGGTTTTGTTTTTTGACACAGGATCTCTGCTAGTTCAGATTCCTCAAGTAGTGAAAGACAACCTTGAAATTCTGATTCTCCTGGATGGCTGTCCAATCCCACTAACCAATACTTATTAATATTACATTTCATTTAAGAAATTCACATGCAGAACTGGACTTGGTGCCACACACCTGTAATACCAGCCTTGGAGAGGCTAAGTTGGGAAGACTGCTGAGTTCAAGTCCTGTCTGGATTATTCAGATCTTAGCTGAGAGAAAATGATTTTTTTAAAAATATCTTCAAGAAGGGAATACACCATCAATATAAATTTTCATTGAAATTTGCTGATCAAATTTTATGATATCCCTTTAATTTAATTTTCAGTTTAATCTTGCATTTGAGGGAGGTTCAAATTTTAACATGAGATATTTTGATAAAGATGAATAGATGTTGTTTGGAAGTATTTTTAAGAGATTTAAGCTGTATTAAAATTATATCAATGTATTTATAACAAGACTTGTTCATATCTACTCTTACCAAGTTAGAAACTCATTCTTTATAAGCAATGAACAAAATGTTATATTAACAGCTTTGAAACAAATCTTCAAAACTGTTTTTATGTTTTCATTGCAAAAGAGAAGAAATAAGAATAATGCTAAGGTCAATCATTTTAAATAGATTTGAAAAACAAAACTGACATTTTATTATAGATTATAGACAGAAAATAGTACATGATAAATGCTATCTAGTATGTATAATATGCACTATATACATACTTGATAAACATATGAGTAGTTTTATTTGTTTAATAGTTTGGAAGATTTTATTTTAAATTATGTGTATATGTGGTGTTTCTACATGGGGGTATCAAAGAATAAATGCAAGTTTCTATGAATGCCTGAAGAAGGCAATGGATTCTCTGAAGCTGAATGCATGCCTGCTTGTAAAATGCCCAATGTGAGTCTTGGGAAATTAAATTGAGTCATTTGTATGAGCAGTATGTACTCTTGATCATTGAGCTGTCTCTTGAGCCTTCAATTTGATTTAATCTCCTAAAATTAAGATGTTAATTATACTTCTTACATTGCTGATTATCAAAAATAAACTTCTTTTAAATTCATGAGTTATTTGCTAGGGTTTAGGGATGTCACAGCTCTGACTTTCTTCTATTTGTACAGAGTCCAGGTAAAGATAAAATGTGAAAAGCTGAAACTTAGTAATAACACCTCATAGCTAAAGTTTAAACACGCTTTCATCTTGATCATACCTGCCAAATATAAGTCAATATGCAAAGTGCTGTTAAAGTGTAGTTTATGTTATTTAACTGTGGTATTTTCTTATTGAATCCCAAGCAAAAAAAAATCATATTAATCTAATCATATGGATAATTACTAAATTTATTTTAAAGGTAGCATTTGGTGATAGTTAACAAATTCTGGGTGCTCAAGAATGGATGGAAGAACAACTTTATGAACATAAGAAAAACTCCATGTACCAGTAGAGATTTGATTTGTATACTGGCACAAAAAGAGTGTTTGGACAGCCAGAAAATGTGATAAAAAGATTCTCACAGCAGGTAAAAGCTAAACAAGAGTGAGGACATGAGTATGGTGGTTTGAAAGAAAATGGCCCCCAAAGGAGTTGTTACTATTAGGAGGTGTGGCCTTGTTGAAGTAGGTATGTTCTTGTTGGTGAAAGTTAGTCACTGTGGAGGCAGGACTAGAGGTTTCTTGCTTTCAAGCCATACTTAGTTCAGTTTATTTCCTGTTGCCATGGGTCAAGATTTAGGACTTTTAATTTCATCTCTAGCACCATGGCTGCCTGCACACCACCATGTAAAATCATGATGAAAATGGGCTAAACCTCTGAAAATGTAAGCCACCCCAATTAAATGTTTTCCTTTATAAAAGTTGTTGTGGTCATGATGCTTCTTCACAACAATAGAAACCCTAACTAAGACAAAAGTTGGTAGAAGGAGTGGAGAATTCATGTGATAGGCCTGATCATGATTTTGTTTGAAGGAATTTGAACTTTGCTACTTTGGGTTAGGAAAGCATTGGAATGCTTTAAGTGATACTGTAAGTAAGTAAGTTTACTTGGAATGCTTTAAGTGATATTTAAGTAAGTAAGTTCCATACTACTAGGAACATGGAAGGTTTGAACTGTGAGCTTCTTGCTCAAGAGTTCTCAGAGAAGAAATATTTTATTGTGTTGCCTAGAGATTGTTCTTAAGATATTTTGGTGAAGAAGGTGGCTGGTTTTTGCCCTTATTCAAAAAGTTTGCCTAAGGCTTTTTGAAGAGTTTGGTGAAGAGTTTTGGATTGCATTGACTAAGGAAATCTCAAAACAGCCTAGTATAGATTCTGTTGTGTGGTTAGTAATGTTAAGTCTAATGAAGATTTATAATGAAAAGGAGTAAGCTGAGAAAGTAAAAACACAAAATGTACAATTTGAGGAAAAAGGGAATACCAGGAAAGTGCTCAGATCTGTGTTGAAGGAGATAAATAGATTAAGAAATGGAATAAAGGAAGTGGTAATCTCATGGTGAGATCCCACCCAGCTAAGTTTTCAACTTCTAGAAAGGAATTAATGAAAATCTTACAACCAGGTGTGGTGATATATCCCAGCACTTGAAAGGGAGAGGCTGATGGACCTCTGAGTTTTAGGCCAGCCCCATCTACAGGACAAGTTCCAGGGGAGCCAAGCTTAGTCAGTGAAGGAAACTATCCAAAACAGAAAGCTGGTGAAGATATAAACAACTCATGAGGAAGAAGTATGTTGCAGTCAACAGAACTGAAGAGAGTTGAAGATCTGAAGAGTGTTTTGACATAAGACATGAAGATTCAGAGTTTGGAGTTTGCCTAGAGGGTTTTCATTTTTGCTTTCATCCAGTATTTGCTCATTATTATACCTTCCCTTATGATGATATTTTATTTATGCTGAAATATGATTTTATTTGTATGTTAATAAATAAAATTTGCCTGGAGATCAGAGATCATAGCAAGCCATAAACAGAAGTCAGGTGGTGGTAGCACACACCTTTAATCTGATCACATGGCAGGCAGAGTCTCTGTGTGGTCAAGGACCTAGCCAAGTGTGGTGACACACGCCTTTAATCCCAGTATCAACAATAGAGACCTGGAGGTTTGTATAGACAGGCAATGACAATGAAGTGATGTGGCTGGGCTTAGAGACAATGAGAAGGCAGAAAAGGAAGACAATAAAAGCACAGATTAGACAGGAAGAAGCTCTCTCTTGGTAAGCTATGGCATGGTCATAAGCTAAGGTTAGTCAGTGGCTCTTTGCTATTTCTCTGATCTCTTTGGTTATTACCCCTGTATTTGGCTCTGCGTTTCTTATTTAAGACTGTTTAGAAATTTGTCTACAATTCCTGTGTTTTGGAATGGTAATGTATATCCTCTGTCATATGTTGAATGTTGAAAATATGTGATCTTTTTATTTTGATTTTATAGGAGATTACATTTAAAAGATTGCATGAATCTCAGAAGAGACTTTGAACTTTAGACTTTTACATATATTTAAGACTGTTACAGACTATGGTGATGTTTTAATGTTGGAATTAATGCAGTTTTTGCATTATTTTATGGTTACAAGTATTTGCAGAGCAAGGAGTGGAATGTGGTGGTTTGAAAGAAAATGGTCCCCAGAGGGAGCGGCACTATTAGGGGGTGAGGACTTGTTGGAGTAGGTGTGGTCTTGATGGAAGAAGTGTGTCACTGTGGGAGTGGGGTTTGAGCTCTCCTTTTTTCATGTTATATCTAGTGAGACAGTTCACTTCCTGTTGCCTTTGACTCGATATGTAGAATTCTCAGTTCCTTCTCCAACACCATGTCTGCAACCACGTCCCACCATAATGATAATGGACTAAGCCTATGAACTGTAAGACACCCCACTTTAATGTTTTCTTTATAGGAGCTTTCATAATCATGGTATTTCTTCATAGCAATAGAAACCTTATCTAAATGAAGAAATTACATTTTATCTCTGCATACCAAAGAGTGCAATAAAAGCATTGGTGGAAAATATAATAATGTCTCTTCTTTTGACTTTGAATAGACACATACGTTAGTTTCTTGGAAGGAAATTGTAAATGTCCAACACTTATTGAGATAAATATTTAAATGCCATGATTTTTACACAAACATAGATAGTTACAGTCTCTGTGAGTGCACTGTTTGTTTTGTTTCTACTTTGTTAAGTATTGGAGGCTCTGCACAGCAAACAAAGGAACTGGCATGTGTTAGAAAAGTGCCCATTAACTGAACTCTACTTCTAATCTATATATTATAATTTGCACTATTTAGAATTCTTAAAGTTTGGTTATGGACTCTGGGTTTTTGATGGAGGCATGGGAAGGGCAGTATTAGAAGGAAAATGAACCAAAGTGGTTTCCATGAGATCAGATGGCATCTACAGTTGAACTAGATTTAGATTTCAAGAATAACACAGCAGTAAACATAAAATTTATTACACAAAATGTTAGTGAAAATCTAACTGTATGAAATACAGAAAACAGATATTCTAACAAACAATGTAATCAAGACAGTCATTTAGCCCATCAACGTTTAGAGAATATGAGAAAAAGGACAGAATTCAAAGCAATCTTCACAAAACATCTATGCCTGCATTGTTAAATTTTGAAACTCCCAGTAACACATTAGGCCACATTTTATGTTTCCCCTTGTTAAAGATTAAGGATCTCAATAATATTTTGGAAAGAATTTTTATATTTTTATATCTATAAGATCCATACTTGATTTATATCATATCATTCAAGTTTGGGAAACTATCATTGTCAAACAAAATATAACACAATTATCATCTATAATTGTAGTTCAATATGAATCATTAAAGCTGTTTAAACTGTCTTCTGAGAACAATAAATTTAAATGAGCAATTATCTTCACATTAACCTTGATGCATCATATTAAATGCTTCTTCCACAAGTGAAAGTCTAATAGGACAAGAAACCACTGAGAGAGCCTAAATACATATTTTCATATTAAAAAGAATGTGAGAAAATTATCAGACCTAACGTGCAGTGGGTACTGTAGACAGCATTTTAAATAGTTATTATTTTTAAAATTTTAAATTGAATTTTACTGAAGGACTTAAATTAGAATAATTTAAACTTCTTAAATATCCAGTTTGCACTACTTCAATTTCAATGATTGTCGTTTCAAATATTTTATTTAGATTTGAATTTTAGTATTTATTAGTGAATACAACATTTGATTGCATAAAGATTTTAAAGAGTTTTCTAGAATTTATTCCTCTAAGAAATGTATAACTAACTCTAAACTAGTGTCCTAACTTGTACTTGTGTTAGTTTATTTTGTTATTAAAAAGAATAGGGACATTTTACCTGCTTATTGCAAAATATCTCAATTATACACACAAGAAACTATATAGAAGCTCATGTACTTGAAAAATTAAAATAATCAGAGGAAAATGAGATTAATTTAATTACTGACAAAAGCTTAGAAAAATTATTGGCAGTTCTAAAGTTATGAACAAATGATTTCTCATTTGGCAATAGAAGTACATGAATGGGATTAAGGAAGATGTAAGAGCTATACAGAAAATCTGTACTAGCTTTTTTAAATGAAATCATTATTTTTAAAAATGTGCTTGCATATGTGTTCACATTCTTTAATTGTGTAAATATTTATTTATGCATGTATATGTCTCACTTTTCATGTATGTGTTTCCAATTACAAACAATAGACAGTCCAATTACTGTTTTCTAATAGGGATAAGAAATCAGAGATGTCAATGTACCATTGAAACGACTGGGGTCTCATAAGTAGTCTCTGCAGTTTCATTCTCTAGTGAAAAGGAACCAGGGCTGCTCAGAGTAAACAACCACAAACCAGGTAAAATTTCAGGCTTAGAACATACGATATGAGCCTGGCTGCTGCTGCTATCTGATAATGATATTTTTGAAACAGGATCTTGCTTCATATACCTTGTTGGCCTAGAATTTGCTAAGTATAACAGACTGACCTTGAACTTATACAGAACTACCTTCTTTTGCCTCCCATATACTGGGATTAAAGGAATGTTCCACAATGCCAGATGTGAATTTTTTTCTTTCATAAATAAGGAAATGCCCTTTCTAAATTGGTCAAATATTTTTAAGTGACACAAAAAATCAGTCATAATGACCTGGTTAAGTGATCCTGCCACTTTGATAGAAAAAATGCTGTAAAAGTTGTTATTAGTCCATCAGTAAAACTGGAATATAAATGTGTGATGAAAGCAAAGCTTCAATTTTAAGTTTGCTGAGTTATGTAATGATACTTCTAACACACACACACGCAAATAAAATTCTGAAGTTTAAATAGATGCAAAGTCATCGACATTTTTTTTCTTTCATGTAGTTGTCATTAGATGTAGATATTTGTCTTTATGTTGGCAAGCATAAAAGAGATGCAATCAGAAAAAGAGGTAGTGTGGGAGGTTTTGGGTGTCAGGGGGTGGTGTTGGGAGTGTCAGGGCATATAATTATTTCCCTATCCCTGTCATGTAAGTTCTTAGCACTATAAACCTACAAAGAGCATATAAATCTCTACTTACTATTCTTTTCCATTTCTGTGTAGCTTTGAATGATGTCTGAATATATTTTTTTAAAGTCTGTTCTATACTAGTAAATATAGTTCTGATATTTTCATTGGAAGAATATGACTCTAAGGTCAGGTATGATGACTCAAGCCTGTATTTTCAGGACTCAAAAGGGTGAAGCAGAAGGATTTCCATGATCATAAGGCCACCCTGCTCTGTAGCGGCAATCTTAAAAGTTCTTATTAATAAAATCAAACCTGAGGCCAGTTATTAGGGTGAATGCTGGAAGATCAGAGAAGCAGAACAAGCCACAGCTACCTCACCTTGCCAGTTCCTCAGCTGATCCTGTTTCCTCAGACTGGAAGCCTCTGAGTCCTCATCCAGCATGAATCTCAGCTGAACTGCTTCTCGAAAGCCTGAAAGCTTAACCAGCCAAATGCTTCTATTTCTGGTCTTCATGCCTTATATATCTTTCTGCCTTTTACCATCACTCCCTGGGATTAAAGTCTCACTTTCTTGGATTAGAGGCGTGTGTCACCATGCATGACTGTTTCCAATGTGGCCTTGAACTCACAGAGATCCAGAGGGATTTCTGCCTCTGGAATGCTAGGATTAAAGACGTATGCTACCACTGCCTAACCTTAATGTTTAATATTGTGGCTATTCTGTCTCTGACCCCAGAGAAGTTTATTAGGGTGCACAATATTTTGGGGAACACAATACCACCACACTGCTCTACACAATGAATTCCAGGTCACTCTGGGCTAAATTGTGAGGATCCAGCTAAGGAAACTAAAAGTAATAAGTGTGTCCATCCCCTTGTGTCAAGTGGTAGAGTTATATATGAGATCAAAATATTATGGTATTTTATTTAGAAAATACAACATTAATCTTAATTTCATTACAGTTTAACCATAATTTCATTCTATGCTGCAGATCTTCTGTAAAAATTGGGAGAAGGGAAGGGAGATGGAACAGGAGTTGGTATGTTAAAGGAAAGAAAATTTCTTAAATTAAAAAAAACTGTGAAAAAATATAAGCAGTCACAAAGATATTAGAATCCAATTTCCTTTCAGCATTTTATGATACCAGAAATATGATAATTCTAACATATTTTATCAAATGTGTTGTTCAACTTTGTTATAGTTTATTGAGTTATGGATTTTACTTATTTATGGATGACCTTTATCCAGTCTTATGTACCACTGTCTTCAAAACCAGGTTGTTTTATTATGGTTTCAGTAATACCTTTCCTTTTATTAGTAAAACAGGATTTTCAGTCTGAAGATTTATGAGAATATTTCTGATACTAGGAAATTTTATGGTGTTTATTTTCAAGATTGAATAAATGATTCCAAATCACTTTTCTATTTTTCACCAACCATATCATTTACTGTAAATTATTGTAATGTTTCCTTTGAATTGGATTATGTATTTCACAAAATGTTATTTATTTTGTGTTAATATTAACTTTTAAATATGCATTAATAATTTTACTTTGAAGAAGAAATAAGTGGTGGTTGAACTTGCTTCTGCACACTAGCCAGGTCGACAAGAATTCTTTTTAATAATATATGATGTAAGAAATTTTATTGCTTAATAATTTTGATTCATATATATTCCTGTTATATCTTCTCTTCATTTATTGAAGAAAATATTCATTTCTTGCCTATGAACTACATAGGATTTTATTTGAAATAAGTGATTTTTTAAAATTATATACGCTTCCCAAAACAGTTATTGTTTTATCTTCTGCTTCAGAGCAGTACCTATACTTCAAATTAGCTAGACCAGAGAAAGAAAAACCTATGCTGTCAAGAAATGGAGTAGTTGGGGCTAGTGAGATGGATCACTGGGTAAAATCACTTACCATGCAAGTCTGAGACCCGAGTTCAATTCCTATGAAGGTAGAACACAATAACCAACTTTATAAAATTGTCTTTTAACCTTTATTAAGATGGTGGTGTTGACCTTTCATACACATCACATGCACACACAGACACACATGCACACAAGCATATGTACACAATAAAAAATAAAACTATAATAAAAAGTTATCTAGTCATTAAAGAAATCCCTAGACTCGTAAAGTAAAAAATATAAATATATAAAAATATGTGAGTGACTGCAAAGGCAGAAAAAATACATGTAGGTTTGAGGCTTAAGGATACAGAGTAGAGAAGTTAAAAAAATGGGTAAAATTGATAGATCCTTTAATTGTATAGCTTTTTTTTTATTTTGCCACTGTGGTTACCAGGCTAGCTGAACTAAAAGATTCCAGATATTCTTTTGGGTGTGCCTCTGAACTAAGCATGGAATTTCTGAAGTTCTAGAAATATGCTATCAGATTCAGCTCCCGGTTCTAGGAATCCAGTTCAGATCCTCATGTTTGTACAGTCAGTGCTTTTATCCACTTGGCCTTCTCTAAGAAAGAAGTGGATAGCTTTGAAGAGACCCTGACAGCTGGTATCAGTGAATATTTAAAGTATAGCTTACTAGAAATCCTTATTAAAAATAATGAAAAATCTGGGATTTTTTTAATATCACTTTTTAAATTGAGTATCACAGAAGTTCAGGAAAGTTAGGTTTGAATATTTTGACCAAAGACCCTGCTTGAGTAGTTTTACTTAGTGTGATGAATATATTCAAATTATTTAGAGAAATAAAGTTTTATTAGGGCACAAACTGCATAATTAAGAATGGGCTGAGATGTCTGAAAACTCAGAAATCCCATTTCCCTGCAGACTAGATATCCTACTGAGGTAGGCTTCCAAATGACAGTGAGCTGGTGTTATGTGATCCTATTCCTGAATGACAACAGAAAAGTGGCAATATTAAATACTAGAGACAATGAGTAGGAAACAAAATCTCTTGAATTGAAATAATTTATAGGACTGGATAGTAGAACTTGAAGCTAGCATCGTTGAAATAAACAGATGAAAGCAGTGTGGTTTGATTTATATAATAAAGCATATGAAAGCTGGCAGACAGAAGGCTAATGAGTCAGTCACTTGAAAAAAATATGATCTCTCCCTGACCTAGAGGTTTCAGTCAACTCACTGACCCAAAATAACGCAAAAGCTAAATCACCTTCATGTAGGATGTCACAGCATTGCCATAGTATCTCAGGGAGCACATGTTAGAATTCTGCCCTCACTCTAGCTGCATGACCACACATGTGGTGACTTACATCATCAGGATACACTTCTGATCATGTATGCGGCAGTGTGGTCACACAATCTGCGCATGCGTGGTGTGTCTTTGTAACCCCATCTGTGCCTTAAAGAGCCATGTCTCAGACTCCATCCTCTCTCTCTCTCTCTGTCTCTCTCTTTCTGTTCTGCTCTGTTTCTTCCCCACCATATTTCATTCTCACTGCATGTGCTACTTTCCTAGACCTGGTTCTCTTGTACCCCCTACCCCTCTTCCTCCTAATAAAGCTCTCTGTAACTAGGTAGTCATGGCCATGGCTCATGACCTTTCCACGTGGTAACCAGCACCACAACTTGCACCGCTTATCATTCATTTCAGGACATCCCTTCTTTATGAGAAGTTAACTTTGAAATGACAAGTTACAATTTCAGTTTGTGGTATGATTATCATGAGTGTTTAGAGGGAATAGGTAAAATGCATGTATAAGAATGAAATGAATGAAAACAACAGTAACAGTAGAGGAAGAATTTGACCACAAGTGAGTAGAAGAAAATATTCAAGAAATCAGCTCTAAGTTACACACACATGCAAAAGAAAACTAACCAAAAAAAACCAAACCAAAACAAAACAAAAAAAAAAAGTCTGTGAAATAAAAGTTCTCTTTGAAAGTTTCAATACATTAAACTACATCAATCATTGGGAAAAAGCAATAAATTCATCAATGAAACATGTCATTCTTTCAGGGTTCCTAGAAATTTAAAAATTAAAAAGTGATAGGCTAAACACGCTTATGTCTGCATTTGATATGCAAATAAAATATATCAATTTATTATAAAATAAAACAACCCCAATATAACAAGAAATCCAAGGAGTCTGTTTAAAGGGCAAATGAATTTGTTAGAGGAGAAAAACTCACTGTACAGAACAGAATTGCCACAAGTTCTGAAATGGTATTCCAGCCACCTGAGTCAGTCCCCCATCCAAGTTCTATAAGGGAGTGAAGAGGGACCATGTGTATGGTCTTAAGGGTAGCCAAGAGGCCACTCCCCAGGAGCATGTACTATAAGGTCATAGGTAGGTAGAGCAGTTACCTGCTGCATCTCTAGGGGTCAGTGCTTCAGGATCATAGACAGAACTGCTATCCACTGCATCTCCCCCATTTGTCTAAATAAGAAAGTTCTAACCCAATATAAAACTATATACAATGGGAACGATTATCAAGTATTGTCCAGGAGAGGGGAAAGGTAATAACCTAAACAAAAAAAAAGAAAAAAAGAAATGAAAAGAAATATAACCAACAAGAACAACATCAAACAAGAGACACATACTAAAATCCAGAGATGTCCAGAACATAGGTAAATGGTATATTATAGAGATTACTCCAATAGCTGTCCTATTCTAAAAAAATCTAACTTTGGTATCTGAAATGTTCTTAGCTAAGATATGAGAGGGGCATAACTGTAACTATCTAGTCTTTAACTCCATCAAAACCTGAGAAGGAACATAATAATATCTGAGTAAACAGAAAATGAAAGCAAGTAATCTCTGAAAATTTTTTGAGAATAGACAGAGATAGCTGGCAGCCTGGACAGTCAGCTAAAATTTTTTAGCACTACTGGGGAATCCAATTTGGCTAAAGGCCTAGAATATCTTTCAGAAGTAGGAATTTTGAAAGGCCATCTAACATTGTCTTGGCAAGGTTCAGTAGTCACTTTTCCTTGTGTACTGCTTAATTGGAAAGGTCAGCATTCATACTGTCAGCATTCAAAGCAAGGACAGTTCTTTGCCCAGCAGATCATTTTGTGCTAAGAAGAAGACAAACTTCCAAACATGGTGCCTTAGAAGCCCAACATTCACTTGAGAGTAAATCATTGTTACCAGGAGCAACCATGTCTCATGTCAACCATATTATAAGTTGATAATATATTTAAATACCATATTCTCTAGGTCTATGAAGTGTTTGAAGATTACTTATCCATCCAACATATATTTCTGTATATCTAGAAAAATTAACTAACATGACTATAAATATGACAAGCATGGATGACTATTAACCTATAATTCTTAAATGTAAATAACTTAAAGACTAAAGCTTCACATTATAGAAATAAACAATCTGTAAACAGATATACAGTATCAGGACAATGACTTTGAACTTGTGACAATATACAAAAATATCTTAAAGGTAGAAATGTATATTAAAGTTTGCAATATGACAACAACATCCTTAATATGAATCAATAAATAAAATACCCTAAACAGTTAGAAAATATATACAGTATGACAATTATAATTATACATTTGTATCAATATACAAAATATTTCAAACAGGAGTTGGAACATATATGCAATATGACAAATATAACTTTGTATCAATATACAAATTATCTTAAGTAGGAATATAAAAATAGTTTACATTTGTATCAACATGCAAGAATTCATATCAGTGCAAATTATCCAACACTGATAGTTTGCTAAATTAGTTTACTAGTAGATCCAATAATCTAACTTAATATCTTATTCCTGTTCCCCTTTTTTCTTTTCTTAAGGAGAACACTGAGTCTAAATTTCATTGTTCCACCCAAAACCCTGTAACAAGTCACTTATCCATAACTCTGAGAAAAATGAAGCCTTTGGGAGAGGGAGCATCCTTTTCTTAGAATTGCTTCTGGCTGTTGAAAGAGTGATAGTATCTCTGTGGGGTCCTGTAAGAAAGTTCAGATAGTTAGGTCTCAATAGGACTAGCTGTAGAGCCTGCCTCTAGTCTCAGAGTAATGGATAAAGTTGTCTGAGATTCTGACTAGAATTGTAGTATGATGGACCATCTCATCTTGTAACTGTCCTGAAGAGTTTTCAGTCCAAAGCTGATCAATGAGTAATGTTCTTAGGTACAATAGCATCATTCTAGACCAGGTAGAGACATTGTTGTGGGGCCCCATATTTCTTCTGGAGACTTCAGAGATTACTATTGGAAAGACTTAATTTTTACTGTTTAAAACTTGAACATTATTAATATCAAAATGGAAAGCTTTGATTTAGGGTGATGGGAGGAAGGATTCCCAGAAATCAAGAATCAGCATGGAAAGAAATAGAATCTTGACTACAATGGTCCCTAGATTATTGGTTTTTGTTTGTCACACAACAGTTGGTTTTTCTGATGTGAGACATAAACTCCTAATTTTTCTTTTAGCAACATGCTTTGGCTTAGAAAAGGAGAAAGCCACGTTCCAACTCTAAAGCCTACTTCATTAATAATTGAAAGGGGACTACAATTATTTTGAGTTAAAGAATTATTGATGTTAGGCAGTGAGATATTACCCTGTAGAGTATATTGGTACCAATAGGTCCTTCCTTTCTGCTGTAGACATCTCGGTATCCAAGGTTTTATGATTTCTTGAAATTGGGTATTTCTCTTATCCAGTAAAAACAAAAAGCAGAACCCTGCCCTGACCCTTCTTCATTGAGTTTTTCTTACAACTCATAGAGTTGTCACCTTGGTGGATGAACTATTACTTCTCCTCATCAAAGGGTTTCTACTGTTTGAAGTGAATTTTTATTTTTTTTTTTTGTTGGTATCTCTAGGTTTTCTTCTGCAGAAACAAAAGTAAAACCCCTTTCCTAACATAGGACATATCCTGGTTTCTATTCTGTGGTCAACACATATTTGATGTAGATGTAACCAACCGTCTTATAAATAAGAAACACAGAACCAATGCAAAGAAGAAAGCCAAGAGGTCAGAGCTAAGAGCCATAACCTTACCCTTCCTCCTGCAGTGGTCCTACCTCTCCGAAGGAGCCGGTACTTCCTGTGTTAAAGTCTTTATATAGTCTCTGTTCTGCCTTCTCATTGGTTGTAAACCCAACCACAGGACTGCCTCATTACGGCCTGTCTGTATAGACTTCCAGGTGTTCTATGGTTGGTATTGAGATTAAAGGCATGTGTATCCAATGCTGGCTGTATCCCTGAACACACAGAGACTTACCTAGCTCTGTCTACTAAGTGCTGTGATCA
>CABHPQ010161649.1:0-18661 GCA_902168405.1 Peromyscus aztecus | reverse complement strand
TCCAGAAGAGGGCACCAGATCTCATTACAGATGGTTGTGAGCCACCATGTGGTTGCTGGGAATTGAACTCAGGACCTCTGGAAGAGCAGTCAGTGCTCTTAACCTCTGAGCCATCTCTCCAGCCCAAAATAAATAAATCTTTAAAAAAAAGTCTGATGCTTCCAATATTTGATAGTACCTAGCTAGTTCTTTTTAAAAACCACATATTCTTATGAATTCTTTGAGAATTTCACACATGCACATGATGTATTTTGAACATATTCACTCCTCACTCCTTAATACCTCTCAGATCGATTCCCCCATTCTCCCTCCACCATTTTTATTTTTAAATAACCCACCGAGTCCAATTAGTGTTTCCTATATATGCACAGGTGTGGGACCATTCACTGGAGCATGATTCTTTAAGGCCACTCCCTTAAAGAAAACAGACTCAGGGTTGGAGAGATGGCTCAGTGGTTAAGAGCACTGGCTGCTCTTCCAGAGGTCCTGAGTTCAATTCCCAGCAACCACATGGTGACTCACAACCATCTGTAATGAGATCTGGTGCCCTCTTCTGGCCTGCAGGCATATATACAGAACACTATACAAAAACAAACAAAAAAACAGACTCCCTCCCCCAGCAGGCATCTACTGTCATTGGCTCTTCAGCGAAGAGTGGGGGCGCCTGAGGCTCTCATCCCTCCGCCGGCTTGATCTGGTACAGATCTTGTGCAGGCAGCCACAGCTGCTGTGAGTTCACAAGACAGTGGTCCTGTCGCGTCCAAAAGACGCTGATTTGCTGAGATCCTCTCTGACTTCTATCTCCTTTGATGGCTCCTGAGCCTCAGCAAGGAAAGGTGTGACACATGTCCCGGTGATGGCTGAGCATGCCGCACACACTTATTCCCGGTCCCTTAGCCAGCTAGGCGTTTGTGCAACAACCATTCAACAACAAAAAAGTTCTCTGATGCGGTCTGAGAGCTGCACTGATCTATGGGTACAGAGATAGGAATTCTTTTTTTTGTATTTTCTCCATTTCCCTAGGCCCTGTATTTCTGAGACATGAATTTAGAGTTCATTTAGGAAAACCATTGTACTAGGTTTACCCTTGAGACCTAAAAGCTCCCCAGCTGTGGATTCTGGGCTAGGTTTACAGTACTGGGCATGTGTTTCCTCCCATGGAACAGACCTTAAATGCAACCAGGAAGCAGACCCCTATAACGTACATACCGCCATTGCACCCATGAGTGTATCTTGTTGGGTGGTCGTTACTGCAGCTTGAAGGGTCCACAGTTGGATAAGATTGCTGATGACTTACCCTCAGCACCCTGCGTAGCACCTTCCTGGACTGTGAAAGCTAACCACCGGAGGGAGCTTCGTGATGCTGACTTTCCAAGTCCTGTGACTAAAACAGAAATTTGTTTTATTTTATTTTTATTTTTAAGGACAAGACCTCACTATGTAGCCCTACATGATCTGGAATCCACTCTATAGACCAGGTTTTCTGAAAACTCACAGATTTTTGCCTCTGCATCCTGAGTGCTGAGATGAAAGAAATGTGCCATCACACCCAGCAAGCAATAAGGTCTTATCAATTCTGGTGGACAGCCAAGAGCAATGACAATAGCCTGTATTTTTGGGGGGGTCTCCAGGGTACCCCTGACTAACAACTGGAGGGGAAGTCTGACGTTGTTGGTTTTTTTTTTTTTTGGCAACGTATAGCTTTATATATATTCCCTATGTAGGATAATGCCAGTTAAAGTATTGTATGTAAATGTATATGAGTTTATAAAATAGCAAACTTCTATATAACTTCTCAGATATCCTTAGTGTTAGTTATCCCTCCCTGATCCCTTATCTGGTCTATCCTCAACACCTAGTTCTTTTTTTAAATTTATTTATTTTTATTCTATGTGCATTTGTAATTTGCCTGCATATATGTTTGTATGAAGGTGTCAGATCCCTTGGAACTGGATTTACAGACAGTTGTGAGCTGCCATGGGGGTGCTGGGAATTGAACCCTGGTCCTCTGGAAGAGCAGCCAGTACTCTCAACTGCTGAGCCATCTGTCTAGCCCAGCACCTAGTTCTTAAGTCATACTATAATATGACATTTTAAAGAGCCGTGGTAATTTTACAAAAGGTGGTCAACACAGACTAAGACGTCAACATTCACCGTGTTTCTAGTGACGTAATTTGTTCTTATGAGAACTGCTCAGGCCTCACATCATCTTTCTGTTCCCCTTCATGAAGCATCCGAGGGCCAAACAACATCAACCATGTCACCACTAATACTTTGGATGCATTTGAAAGTTTTAAAAGGGGGCGCAGAATCAGTAATGCATTGGCTCTCTGGAGTGTCAAAACACCGCTTCATTAAACAGGTTTCTGTGGGGAAGGAGGAGAGCCAGCGGTTGGAAGAGGGTGACTCGGTTTGGGGCAGGAGATGGGATGTGAAAGATTGTCTTGGCTTGGAGAGCATCAAGTGAGGACTTGGTAAGGACAGTTTGTTCTGGAATTGCTCTCAAGGGGTAGAGGTGGGGGATGCTGGGAGGTAGAGACTGCAAATCCAAGAAACATTACCTTGGCAGCTGTCTGTGTATCCTTATAGTGTTTGACTGGGTATTAGTATTATTTGTATGTGTGCTAGCCAGGGTTCTCTAGAGGGACAGAACCGATAGAAGGGATGTTTATGGGATTTATTAGAGTGGCTTGCAGGCTGTGGTCCCGCTAGTTCAACAATGGATAATGAGAAACCCATGGTGAAAACACCCAGATGTTGTTGTTGTTGAAGGGGATGGTAGCATGGGCCACCTTGCAGAGAAGGCTGCCTGTACCCCAACTCCAAAAATTATGGTCTCCAGTAGAGCAAAACTCCCCCCAGAGAGGAGTCAGAAGCATGTAGGGAAGGCTTAGGTACATGAAGAAAGTGTAAACAAGCTGGGGGGGGGGATGCTGGGGTGCTGGAGTCCTTGGGTCTCTACTCCCCCATCGCCTACCCCTAGGCCTCAGATCACAGGAGCTAGCAAAGCACTGTTATGTTAGCAAGGCTGGTGTGGCCCAGCCCTGGCGCCCTTCCCTCTCCTCCCCACTGGTGCCCGCCCCAACCCTACTTTTGCAGCTGTTATTGGCCCAAATGGCGGACTTGTGGTTGGGCTGTTCTGAACCTCCTCCAGCTTCGGGTGAGCTAGACGGACGGAGCAGACAAACCTTTCAGTGAATTCAATCAGGAGCAAATGGGGGGGTTCAGGGTGGCTTTCTATGCAGCCCAAATAACCAGAAGACATCTGGACTATGGTATCCACATGACAGCTGATTTTTTTTTCTTTTTCTTTTTTAAAGAACCTCTGAGCCATCTTTCCAGCCCCATGACAGTTGATTTAAGAGTCAGTTTACCTGAACTATAAGATGCCCAGATAGCAAACATCTCTCTCTCTCCCTCTCCCTCTCTCTCTCTCTCTCTCTCTCTCTCTCTCTCTCTCTCTCTCTCTCTCCCCTCTCTCCTCTATCTCCTTTTCATTAGTCCTGTTTCTCTGGAGAATCCTGGCTAACATCATCCAGCTATGCCCAGGGTTAATTACTAACCCCCCTACCACAGGATTTTCTCTGTATAGCCCTAGCTGTCCTGGAACTCACTCTGTAGACCAGGATGGCCTCAAACTCAAAGGATCCACCTGCCTCTGCCTCCCACATGCTGGCATTAAAGGCATGTGTCACCACATCTGAACATTCTTTTTTTTTTTTTTTTTTTTTTTTTTAAGACAGAGTTTTGCTCTCTAGGCTGGCCTGGAACTTACTATATATCCCAGACGGTTCTTGAAACTCATGGTAATCAATAGGTTTTCTGCACCTCTACCCCCATAATAATCTTCTCTGCCACCACAGAAAGCCTGATCAAACCGACTTGAAAAAGCACCTTGTGGGCAGGTTCTCCAGTCCCAGAGATGGAGGCCAGAGAAGTTGAGCACCTGGGCCAGGGAGGAAAGTTTTATAGATTGCAGGTGAGGGGTAATGACACGTCCGCCACAAGCTGGGCTTTTGTGCCCAAGTATGGTCAAAAGCTGAGCGCCTAGGCGATGACTCGGGCAGCTGGTGGCAACAGGGGAGGAAGTTGCGGTAGTTGCCGAGAATGCCCAGCTGGCTTTTGGCACCTATCCTCAGAGGCTCTCTGAGTGGGCGAGGTTTGGAAAGAGACAGGAATGGGGCTTTCTGGACTGTGCAGAGTGGGGGTGGGGGGCAGCTGGAGGCTCCAATCTTCCTGCCTCAAACTCCTGAGTCCTGGGGTTACAGATGTGAGCGGCCACCTGGTCTTGACTTAGTTTACCTCAAACTATATTCATTTATGCATCTGTTGCTTGTGACCTGAAGGATCCTGAGATGGATGAGCTTAGTGGTCAACCTGACTGGATCGAGAATCAACCAAAAGGTAAGCCATTGGGCACCCTTGGGAGGGATTGTTATTATTATTATTTTTGGATCAGGTCATTTGAATAGGGAAGACCCACTCAAAATTTGAGAAGCACCTTCTGGTAGCCCAGATAGAAGGACATGGAGGAAGGACTCTGCTTTTTGCCTGCTCGCCCTCACTCTCAATGGGCAGTCCATCCATCCTGTTGCTGTGACATTCCTTACCGATATTAGAACCAATATTTTTGGGATTCCAACATAGACTGAAGACTGAAGGATCCTCCAGGTCTTTGTCGACAGCCTGGGACTACAGAGACCGCCAGCCTTGTGGACTGAACCACTCCTGGATCCTTGGCCTCTCCAGTGGGAGGGAGCCATTGTTGGATGAGCTGGACCAAGGCCTGTAAGCCAATCTAATAAATCCCCTTCCAATACATTTGCAGCCTTTCCGCTCTGTTCCTTTAGGGAACCCTGAATAATACAGCTTCTTAAAGGAACAAGCAGACAGTGACACAGGAAACTGAGGCCTTCCCGAGGGTGTGGGGCCCTGGCTGGAGAGAAAAGGAACTGACCCTGGGGTGTAGAGGAAATGGAAGGCCCATCGTTTGAGGTCCTTCCTCTTGGAAATCTCAGTGTTTGTCTAATTTCTCCTTGGAGATAAATCAAAGTCGGTGGGTTCCTCCTGGGTTCCAGACTCGTCCCAGCTCTGATTTCCACAGGCTCCCACAAGTCCTCAGCACGTTCCGCTTCTTCCCTGAAGATCCTCACACTTTATCTCCACACACATGGACAGAGCAGCGAGGCCCCTGGGCCTGTGGACTTTGCTCTTTTTTCCCCCTTGGAAGGAAGTAGCATCGTCCCAAGGCCTCCCCAACCCCAGAGACTTTCACGGAAGTGTTTGTCAGTGTCTTGTAGTACGTGTTCCTCCATCCTCTTCTCACAACATGAGGCAGGAGGCAGGACTCTGAGGATGGCTCAGGGGGTGTAAGTGTTGACTGATGACCCAAGTTCAGATCCTAGGACCCACGCAAAAGAAGAATGTAGTAACTCAGGGTCTATCACCCCAGAGCGCCTATACCCAGAGAGGGATGTGGAGACAGGACACTCTCCAGAAGCCCACAGCTCACCTAGCCTGGCTTGTGCCGTGGGGAGGAGCTCCCGTCTCCAAAACAAAGTGGAGAGGTGAGGGCCAACTCTGCAAGGCTGCCCTCTGACCTTTCCATGGAAGTCACGGCATTCCAGTGTCTGCACCCACTTGCACAAACAGGTGCACAAACACAGCCGCATACTCTCGCACATCATGTGACACACAGGTGACACACTCCCCCTCCCCGCAAAAAAAAAAAAAAAAAAAAAAAAGACAAACCAGCAAAACAGGAGGGATTCTTCATCTTCTGGGAATTCTGAGCCCAACAGACAAACATAAATTTAAAGGTAAACTTGCAAATGTATGCATAAAATGCAAATGAACTCCACTGGCTAGAACTTATTTACATGGTTTGCTCAGCCGCAAGGAAGACAGGGAAATATAGTTTTTAGCCTTTAACAATGTAATCTAGCTTAAAATCTGTTACTAGGAAGGAAAGGTAGGAAGGCCACTGAGAGAAAACAGGAACCACTGTTACATTTTTTTCTCTGTTTTTGTCGCTTTGGCTCCAGCATAGAACTAAAAGTAAGAGAATCATCAACATGAGAGAGGACACAGCTCTATAGAGTCCCTTCTACGCCCGATCTAGGAGATGAAGGGGACTTGGAGCAGGAAGGAAAGTAACTGATGACAACTGGTGGCTGCTGTATTTAGTAATTTTTAAAAATTGTCTGTGATGTACATAGGTGTGTGTGTGTGTGTGTATGTGTATGTGCTCTGTGTGTGCATGCTGTGCATGTGTGTGCAGGCTGTATGTATGCTGTGTGTATATACTGTGTCTGTGTATGCTCTGTGTGTGTGTGTGTATGCTCTGTGTGTGTGTATTCTCTGTGTGCATATGCTTTGTGTGTGTGTGTATTCTGTGTGTGTGTATGCTCTGTGTGTGTGTATTCTCTGTGTGCATATGTTTTGTGTGTGTGTGTGTATTCTGTGTGTGTAAGCACCACTGGAAGCATTTGGAAGTGTGTCCTGGGTTGCCTGGAGTTGCAGCTGTGAACTGCAAGCGCTGGGTGCTGGGAATCAAACTCGGGTTCCCTGCGAGAACAGTGTGTGCTCTCAACCACTGAGCCATCTCTCCAAGCCTTCATCCTGGGCAGGAGGAATGATGCATGCCAGGATTGAGAGATCCAGTTTGCAGGAGGAGGGTGACTGGAGGAGGGACACAGGAGTGAGGGAGGGAGAGCGGAGGTCCTCCAGGACAGTAGCAGTATGTGGTGGTGACGGCCACCATCTCTGAATAGACACACACACACTGGTATGTCACTTCTACTAGCAGTTAGAACACTTGCATTTCTGTTCTCTTGACTATCAGACAGGGTGATTGATTACCAATCTAAGCCTGTTGTGGTAATGAAATAAAATGGCATGTGGTCTGTGCTGGTCCGATAAGGCCAGAGGGTAAAGTCATTGGTGTCAACAGGATTACTGAGAATTGGAGAAGGCTAGCAGGATGATGATGAGGCCAGGTAGGAGAGAAAAGTATCCTCCAGGAGACATGGGGGAGCCTGGATGTTCCCCCAAAGCCTTTCCTGCTTCCTCTTCCTCAGCTTCTGTGTAAACATAATCTCCTATATTCTGTCTGTCTGTCTGTCTTCGAGACAGGGTTTCTCTGTGTAGTCCTGGAACTCACTCTGTAGACCAGGCTGGCTTCGAACTCACAGACCTGCCTGTCTCTGCCTCCCGAGTGCTGGGATTAAAGGCGTGCATCCCCACCTCCTGGCTAATTTCTTATATTTTAAGATTCCCCCCCCATCTGTGAAATGTGGAAGGGTTGTTATTCCTACAGGTCCATCCAGCTCCAAGGCAGCTGTGAAGACATCAAATGACATTGTCTATGCAGACTCTCGGTATAAAGGCCACACCGGTGCGTGGGATTCTGCATGTGTTGAGGGACAGATAAGTGAACTGAATTGAGCTGCTGACACAGAGGTCTCAGGGCAGAAAAGATGCCCCACTTGGGTTTATTCAGTGACATAAGGATGATGAAAAGGAGAATTTGGGAGAAAAGAGGGACAAACCGCTCATGTAGCCTCTCCCTGGGTGTGAATGAGGGCTTTGGCTTTTGTCTCTTGCTGTGTGGGGCTCTATTCTGTGGGTGAGTGGCTCTCTTTCTGTATTTAAGTAAGGGCTTGGGCGGATCTGTTCTTAGCTGTTTAGCGTCTTTCAATCCTGACTATACAATCCTTTACTGTACCAGGCCCTACTTCCCAAGATTGAAATATGTGATGGGAATAGCCAGTGGCTGGAGTCTACCCTCATCACCTTTGGTCCAAGAGGATTTAGACAGAGGGAGACCATGTCTACCCACCAGTATGGGGTTTGTAAAGGTCACTTGGGTGCATCTTCAGGGAATGACATGTGGGCTAAGGGCACCTGAAACTGTGTGGACTCTAAAATGGCGTCAGACACGATGAAGACAATGTTGAAGGATTCAGCATCATTCTTTGGTTCATTTATTCATTCAGCAGGCACGTGTCAAACATTTACACTGAACTGGTACCATTCTAGACTACAAGGGCCAAGGCATAAGGCATTAAAAAAAAATCAAGTCTCAATAGACTAGAGAGATAGAGCTAGCAAAGAGACGTGATTAATATCCCACTTCCTTCCACAGACGTCTACTGTGGATGAAGAGAGAGAAGATGAGCATAAGATGACTTGGCCAGCCGCATGGGCTGTATAGTAGTCGTTTTCAAACTTGAGCGTGCATCAGAATAACTTGGAGGGTTTGCTATGACACTGAATACTGATTCTCAGTGGATTGTCTGGCTCGGGTTAATATTCCTTTCTAACGGGCTCCCGGAGTGACGGCAAATCTATCAATCTGAGGTCGGTACTTTGAGATTCAGTGACTTACAAGTCTGGATCTTGAAAGATGAAAACATGGGTCAGGGAAAAAGGATAGCTGACTTTTTTTTTTAAGTCAAGGTCACTCACTGGCCTTGAAACTAACTGAGTAAGCTACAATGGCTGGCTGGCAAGCCCTAGGGATTTGCCTGGCTCCTTCCCTGGTGCTGGGATCACGAGGGTGCACCACCATGCCTGGCTTTTATTATGTGGGTTCAGGGTGTGGAACTCAGATCGTTGCAAAGGTAAACACTTTACTGAATGAGCAATATCCCCACCCCACCTGCCCTTTTGAGACCAGTGGACATATCCCTGGCTAGCCTGGAACTTTCTACGTAGACAAGTCTGGCCTTGAACTTCCATTGCCCCTTCTTGTTTCTGCTCCCCTCATATCAGGATTACAAGTGAGTACTTGTAATTACACCTGCTCGCTTTAGTCTTTAATCAATGGCAAAGTGATATACACATCAAATAACTTTTAAAAAGAAGATTTGTATTATATTTGTGTGTGTGTGTGTGTGTGTGTGTGTGTGTGTGTGTGTGTGTGTGCTTGCTTTCTGAGTCTTGGTTACCTCGTGGAAGAACATGACTTACAATTCTATTTTTTCTTGCAAATTTTATTTTTCTCTACTGCTGAATGAAACTCCAGTGTGTATATGGACTATACGTCTCACTGTCCATTCGTCTGCTGGCGGACATCGAGGCTATTCCATTTCATGAAAAGAGCAGCAGAGACCACAGATGTGCAAGCGTTTCTGAGGTAAGCTATTATGCTGGTTGTTTTCTATCTACCTCACAAACCTAGACATATCTGGGAAGAGGGATTCTTAATTCAACATAAGCCCCCGAAGAGCGGCCTGTAGGCAAATCTGTGGAGATACTGTACTGTCTTGGTTAATGATTAATGCGGAAGGGCACAGTTCACTGTGGATGGTACGACCCCTGGGTTGGTGCGCATGGGTGCTATAAGAAAGCAGGTCACTTGGAGCTGGAGTTAGAGGGAACTGTGAAGCCTTCTGATGTGGGTGCTGGAAACTGTATCCAGATCCTCTAAGAGCAGTTAGTGCCCTGAACTGATGCCCCGAACTCCAGACAAGCTCTCGTAGAGAGAGACATCTGGGAAATGAGGACACCAAAGAATCGTAATTTCCCCAGAAATCTCACACTAGGGAATGGAAACTTGAAAGCCTGATACTTCCAGGGGAGGAACATGCCTCCTAAGAAGTGAGTTCACACAGTTCTGAGAACTCACGAGGCTTCCTCTCAGGATAGGCTGGAGCCACAGCGATGGGTTGGTGATGGTCTGGACACACCTAGATCAGGGTTGCTGAACCGTAGGCACCTCTTGCCTGATGTTGAAACCAAAACCTCGTGCCATACTCCTGAAGACTGCTTTGGGGCTGAGGAACTTTTTTTTGTTCCTCTTCCCAATATGGTCACATCAAACATTGAGGAAGCAGGCTAAATGTGGAGTCTCTGGCTTGGTACTTCTGTGCATTTCTTTGATGCTGTGTGTACTGAGGGAACAGTAGGAAATAATGGCAGGCGTTGCCTCTAATTTTTGTAGTTTGCTGTTCTCAGCGACCTGCTTACACTTGTCAGAACATTTACTAGATCATCAAGCTGGAATTGATCGGAAAATGTTATTGTGAATTCAAAATAAAATCATATGCATTGATGCATTGACTGTTACTCTGTCTCACATTCTCAAGTAAGATTTAAAGGTATTTATTCATTAGTACTCGTCATTAAGCCTAGGAGAGAGTGCATGCTACACATATGTCCTACCATTGAACTACACTCTATCTCAAGCTTTCATACAGGAAATAAATTGGGTCACAGTACCTCAGAATGGGATTCCAGGGCCACGGAAAACAGTGCCTGGGCTTATGGCGCTCCTCGGAAATGTTCAAGACACACGGAATCACACTGGTGAAGTCAGGATCCTTACAGGCTTGGCAGAGCTGCGGTGGGCTCCGAGGAGCAGTGGCTTGGGTTTGGGGTTTCTGGGGGACGTGTGCAGCTGGTGCACCAGCTCCCTCGGCAGCGAGCTGTGGGAACCGCAGTGAGCGTGGGCTCCCACGCTCCTCCGACCCGCAGTACTCACTCCGGCCAGAGGGGGCGCTGAAGTGGGCGTGGCCTGGGCACTGCTGCTGTGATTGGCCAGGCAGGTCACGGGGGGCGGGGCTGAGTGCTCCCGGTGCTCTTTTGGGTGCTCTGTTCCGAGGTGGTGGCTGTCCTCTTGAGGAGCCAGCTTTGCAGCATGTGTGGGAGGAGGGCGTCGCCTTTCTGAGGAAAGAAAAAACTCTTTTCCTCACTGTTTGGCCCCTCGATATCCGACTGAGCGGAGTCCTCCCTGAGGGAAAGGCCCCGTGCACAGACGTGTAAGCCGGTGAGAGCGGCTGAAATGGGGCTTGTGATGAACGGTGCCCCATCCTGGAGCTGCTCGCCCGTATTCAGCTCTGAGGCTGCCTTCCTGCACCAGCGGGAAGCCCTAGTGAACACACCTGGGGCTTTTTTTTTTTTTTTGCTGTGGTGGTTTTTCTGCTTTCTTTCCACCAAGTTCTCGTCGCCACGTGAGGTTTTGATATTATTCTGAACAAAAGGGCACGGGCTAGATCATTCCGGAACACGTAAAATGTAATGTCCTGTAGTCCTGCCTCTACGCCAGCAGTTCTCAACGTGTGGGTCACGACCCCTCGGCGGGCCGCCTAACACCATCAGAAACCTCAGATGTTGACATTATGATTCGTGACGGTGGCAAAATGACAGTTCTGAAGTAGCAAGGGAAATGATTTTATGTTGGGGGTGGGGGTCACCACAACACGAGGAACTGTATGAAAGGGTCGAAGCTTTCGGAAGGTTGAGAACCGCTGCTTTATACCCGAGGAGGAGAGTTTTACCAGAGGATGTATTTACAGTCCCAAGGCTGAAGGATGCCAGTGGGTGTTCTTCTTGCTACCTCAGCTTTCTCGTCAGGCAGGCCATCAGCCCCAGACTCAGGAGTTCCTCTGCTTGTCTGAGACTCCTTGTTTTACATCACGAACCCTTCCATCTGTCTCTTGTAACCGGGCCTCCTGCTCATTGTCCGACCTCCCTTCTACGATGGACTCAACCCCTCTGGAACCATGAGCCAAAATAAGCCCCACCCCTCTCCCTTAACGTGTGCGGAGTCTTGTCCGCTCTCACCTTCTTTTCCTGGAAGGGGCACTCCCCCAGGGAGCTCCTCCCAGAGCCATCACCGAAGTGCTCCCTCACTCTTTGCTCCTCTTTTGGCTTCTGCCCACCCATTTCTGAGTTTCTCTCATTCTGATTGATGATGCCCTTTCATGCTATTCATCATTCTCTTAATGACTTTTTTTTTTTTTTTTTTTTTTTTTTTGCTGATTTTTGAAAAAAAAAAACCACTTTATTCAAGAGAGTGATGTCGGGTCACTAAGTTGGAGATCAACTTCTCTTTAGGGATTTGTTCTAGCGATGCTTACACTACAAGAAAGATTTTACTACAGACTGGCAGGAATCAACTTTCATTTAATATACAATATATACCAATATAGAGGAAACGTATTTACAGTGTTAAATAGCCAACGTTAAAAACAGCATTTGCAACAATGAAAAGGAGCAAACATATGTACAAAAAAAACGCTAAATCTACACGATTCGAGTGATCTACTCCACGAAGGGGAGAGGGTGAGAGAGCAGCAGCCTCTGTCTTCGTGATCACAGTTCCATCTCCTTGCAGACCTCATCATGGGATCCTGAAACACAGTAAACCTGAGCCTGAGGATAGGATGTCCCTTGGATGGTGGGATAGGCAGGCTGAATCCCACATACAGGGTTCACTGGAGATCATTAGTTCTGATAAGAGAGTGGCACCAGGACCTGCCTTCCCTCTCCATGACTCTTCTGCTTTCTCTGGTCCAACCTGAGACCCTCAGGGTGAACAAGGACAGCTGTGTTTCTCTTTCTGTGCCTGATGGTCATTAACGCCACCTTGTCTATCCTATGACTTTCAGAGACCATGGGGACTAGAACTGGAGATCAATGGCAGAGCGTGGATAAGGCTTTGGGTTCTACCTATAACATCACCAAACAGAGAAAAGGAAACTGAGCCTGGGCTAGGAAAGAGGGTGAAGGGCCAGGATATTGAACGTGTTCTGAAGTTCAAGGACTACAAGTATAGGCACCAGACCGGGACCCACCACAGGAAAGTCGGAAACGTGGAAAAGGAGGAATGGGGAAGAGCTACAGAGAAAAGAGTTGGTAAGAGCTGGGCAGTGGTGGCGCACGCCTTTAATCCCAGCACTCGGGAGGCAGGGGCAGGCGAATCTCTGTGAGTTCGAGGCCAGCCTGGGCTACAGAGTGAGTTTAGGGAAAGCACAAAGCTACACAGAGAAACCCTGTTTCAGAAAAAAAAAAAAAAAAAGAGTTGGTAAGAAAATCAGAGATCCAAATAAGAGGAGCTACATACCAATGGCTGGTTCTGCCTTCTCATCCTTGGCGTCAGAGAAACCCGCTTCCGCGTGTACTAGGGCAGTGACAGATATGGAGTGGCCTTGGAGAGAGGAGGAGGGAGTTCAAGTCTAGGGTGAGGATCCGGGCCGCTGCTGCACTGCCTCAGACTTCAGTCCCTCATCCCTCTGCTCCTGTCCCGGGGTCTTCGTCCCCTTACCTGGCCACTCAGGACAGGCTCTGGTGATTTTTTTCCAACCCAGACTCTACCATAATGCCAAGGGTCAGTGCCAGTGTTCTGTTCTTCCTAGAGGCTAGCACAGTCTCCATGACTTTTTGTGCCTGGCAGTGGCCACCCCTCCCCACCCCCGGGTGCTGCTTCACACTACCCATCTCAATCATTGCTGCCAGTTTTCTGTCTCTTCCGTAACCTTGCTCCCATGGAGTTCTCCAATGTGGGGAGATTGGAGGAGAGAGCTAGACTATATTGTCACCTCCCTAACTACTCAGTTAACGATGGCCTTTATACACAGGTGCGCCCGTCAAGGGCCAGGGGTTGTGTCTGTCTTCTGCAGGAGAATGACAACCCAATGCACGTGTTGATGAATATCCTGGGCCTGTGATGACCCGAGGGACTTGGTGGACATTGGGATGTCACGACAATTCCGTCGCTGACAAGGGACGATAAACACAAGTTGACAGGCTGAACAAGGGGGCCAGATCCCCCTTGTTCCTTCTCTTACAGAGAACAGATGAGTGGTGACCTAAAGGAAAGGGGCCAGGCAGTCTTTACACTGTGCTGAGTTACACTGTGCTGAGTTATGCTGTGTAACTAGCGGGTCTGAGCACAAGGAACAGGATTAGAAGATGCGGACACTCTCTGTGTAAAGCAGCAGAGGTGGATCGGATAAAGGGCCCTTGAACCTGCTGGACGTAGCCTCTATTCTGAGCCTGTGGCAGGCTGAGTGCCTGGGCATGCTGCCCCTTCCCATGCCCACTCTGTTACGACTGCCTTGCTTCAGAGAGGCTCAAGGGGCCACTGGACATAGGGGACCCTGTTGGAAATATCTTCAGGGTTTGCTCCCAGTCCCACAATATGGGAAACTGAGTCAGAGTGGAGGTGAGACGTGAGTGATGATGAAATCACCAGTCTTCTCCAGGACCTAGGAGCGTGCACCGGCCTCCCAGTGGCCTGTTTTGTAACTCATCCCTCCCAGGAGTGTCCATACAAATAGGTGTGCAGTGAGAGGCAGGGCAGAGAATGGCTGACGTTCTGAGGCCTGATAGAGCAACGAAGGAGGACGGACGTCTCACCCACCACCCATGTCATGCCTGAGAGTGAGACCTGTGTCCCTAGATTCCTTAAGCTGTGGGTCAGCATGAACCCCAAACCAAATATCGTATACACAGTCTCCAGCAGATGGCCCACAATCACAGTCAACTGTGGAGGCCTCTGGCACAGAGCCATGGGAGGCGGGGCTTGTGGAGAGGGTTAGCGTCAAGTAGAAAAGTGAGCACGGATTCTTGCATCATAAAACAAGGCAAGACGGTAGGCATCTCTGCTGTCTGCTTCTGTTCCCTGCCTGTTCATACTTCCCTCTCACAGTCCCCAGAGCAGCACACACACCCCAGTCCTCCCAGGAACCCTTTCTCGTACGCTTCCACCCCAAGAGGTCACGTACCTTCAAAGTCTTCCTCGTCGCTGCTCCAGTCCCACTGCCTGCGGACATTCCAGCCTTCAGAAACACAAACACCAGCAAGGCAGTCAGTGCACAGTCTTCCCCGTTCCTTCTGTGTCTCCTGTAGTGATGGGGGGTGTGGTGTGGTTTGGAGGTATGGTGTGCCCTCCAGTGGTGAGTGCAGCAGTGTTGACTGGAGGTAAAACCTGGCCTTGGTGGGATGTAATTAGCTGGCTTAGCAAGGGAAAGGGGCTTGCCGCCAAGCCTGATGACCCGAGTTTGATCCCGGGGAGTCCGCACGGTGCAGGAAGACTGATTCCCACAAGTTGCCCTCTGACCTCCATGCTTGTGCTGACAGCACGTGCTCCCCCACGCCCACCCACACTCACACACAGCAAATAAAGGGATGTCACAAATAGGTCACTGGGCCACCACCCCAATGTGGGGTGACCATGGTGTGCTCAGACCCGGCTTGGTTCCCGTCAGAGTGGTGTACCGTTAAAAGGAGCCGAGCAGACGTCTGACTCCCTTGTACTTCGCCTTTTTTTTTTTTTTTTTTTTTTTTTTTTTTTTCAGAGCTGAGGACCGAACCCAGGGCCTTGCGCTTGCTAGGCAAGCACTCTACCACTGAGCTAAATCCCCAACCCCTGTACTTTGCCTTTTACTGCCCCTTTCTTTCTTATATACAAGTGGTGTGATGAGCCAAGATGATGCTCACAAAAGCCGGGAGGTGCTGTTGCCGTGCTATTGACATCTAGAATTGGGAGCTAAACTTCCCTCCGTACAGTGTTAAGGTCAACCTACTAGGGTATTCCATGGGTTCCTCTGATCTTCTGTGTTGATGGAAGTGATCCCGCAAGGTCTCCAGGATTACTAGGAAGAGAGGGAGGCACTGTCAGGATCCTGGGGCTGCTGCTCACGGATTGTGCAGGAGCATCCGTGGATAGGGATTGGGCAAAGACAGAAGGCCAAGGGCAGGAGGAGGAGGAGGGAGTGGGAGGCAGGAAATCCAGCTCTCCAGGCATCCTAGCATGTAACACTATCTAAATGGGATGAACACGAAGCGTATGCTGGGCCCCAGGGACCTAGTCCCCTGCCTCCTCTGCCCTGTAAGTAGTTGACCTCAACTGCAATCATCTTCTCTGTAACTTCCGAGACCTTGTCTTCCCCAGATCTCGGTTTGCTTCTGTGGGTGTCCTCTTCCTAAAGGATTTGCTTACTAGATGAAAATGTGACCTTTGCCAGGTATGGTGGTGCACGCCTTTAATACTACCCCTCAGGAGGCAGAGGCAGGTAAATCTGTGTGTTCAAGGTTACACAGTTCCAGGCCAGCCGGGACTACAGAGATGCCTTATTTCAAAAAAAAAAAAAAACTCTGTTAGGAGAATGGAATACTTTTTGAGATAATTTATAACTATGGAAACAATGAAAGGCTGTCATTTCCAAACAACCACCTCAACCACCTCAAAGGTATGGCAATTTTCCTTGTCTTCCTTTTGTACAGAACGTGCAGTGGACCCACGGGGTTGGTGGCTGACGAGCTCACGTGGGGCTCCCACAGGGGGACAATTTAGCTTAGTTAGCGTGTGGTGCCTCCACTCCCTATCTAAGGTATGCCACAGGTGTGCTACGAGGGAGCTGGACTCAAGAGTAACAGCCAACTGGAACTTTTTGTTACATGGTCTTTTAGATATGCTTGCTAGGGAATTTGAGTGTCTGTAAAGGTTTGGATGATCATCTCCTTAAGTACAATCAAATAACTCCAAGATGCTTATCTGCTGGGAGCAAAGGGTGAGGAAGAGCTCATGCAGCCTTGGCAGATGTTGAACTTACACTGTGGTAAAGGTACCTCACCTACCCACGGGGGCTATTCCAATTTCACATTAATGAATTCTGTGTATGCTTTTTTGGGGGGCATGGGGGCATTGAGACAGTTTCTTTGTGTAGCCGTGGCTGTCCTAGAACTAACTTTATAGACCAGGCTGGCCTTGAACTCACAGAGATCCGCTTGCCTCTGCCTCCCAAGTGCTTGGATTAAAGGCGTGCCCCACCGCTGTGGGCCTCCGTGTGTGCTTTTGAATGCAGCAATGCAGCCTTGGATTGTGTGAACATTGTGGCTGCTTTCCAGTGATGGGCAGTGTTGGGAGCTCCATAGGGTGAAATCGCACCAGGTGTTTGCCTGAGCTTAAACACCCTGGCATGGTGACTATAGATCCCATGACTTGGACTAGACTATGGATCTGAAGCTCAGAGCATCAACCCTGGGACACACGCCTAGCTCCTCTTTGGTCTCTGACCATATAGAGCCATGAGCCTGGACCAGTCAGCTCTGCAGTCTCTCTGCACTTGTGAAACTGATCTTGACACTAAGCCACGCTTGGGTTGAAGGAATAAAAACTTATGTGAAGTGTGCACTTTGTTCTTGTCTTGTTTGTTTTGGAGTGTGGGGGTTTATTCCACCTGGACTCACCCACAGCTACCTTCCAACCCTCATGTACACAAATACACACTACCAAAATAATATAGCTGCCTCCAGCAGTTGCAGACGGTCCTAACTTCTGTTTGCATCACCAATTCTGTTCACTACAGCCCATTCCTCCTTTCTAACCGGAATCTATAATCAGGATGAATTTCTCAACAAAAACAGGCAAGGAAAATCTATCCCTCTTTAGTACTTGAAATGACCTCGGCATATGAGTTTGGAACACTTACTGTTTTCCTTGTCTGAGGATTCCACCTGTGGTCACAGAAAGGAAAATGACATAAGAATCAGATGATCATGCCCAGTCCTGTTTGCTCAGGTCTCTTGTTCACTATGGTGGCATTAGAAAACTGCATGGGGAACAGTGATCTACACAATGTCCCTAAAATGAAGTTAGACAGCACTTGAGGAAGACACAAGAGCTGGCTCCAGTTGGTAGCTGATACTGATACTTAGGAAGATCGTCTTGAATTGGGCATCAGTGGGCAACAGACTTGCACTTGATGTTTCTCCAGAAAGGAGATTTTGTGTATAGAGTTTAATGTCTAATGTCTACACGTGATCCCCAAAGAAAGAAATCAGTAAAACAACGTGTCTACCTCAGACAAAGGAGGACACATCTTACCTTCCAGATAGGCTGTTCTTCCTCCTCTTCTGAGAAGTCACAGGGGACTACCTCCATGATGACCCTGTTGGAAACTGGTAGAAGCAGGCTACTGTCAGTCGGCTGGCCTTACTAACGAGAGACTCAAGAACTTGTGTGGTGTGGACACAGAGCTGGAGGGGGCGGAGGTGGCCCATTGACATGCAGTTTCAGTTGCTGCTGGGACATGCTCCTTCGTGGGTCAAAGAAGAAAAAGGAGTGAACCCAGACGGAAATGGAAGGTACTAGAAAGGCCTGCAGTGTGACACAGATGAATGCACTGCTGAAGAGGAAGACTCTACTAACCCTTAAACAGTACAGACCCAGCAAGAACAAAAACGATGGCCCAGTTGAACTGAACATTGGCTGTCATCAAATGATGTCGCTGAAAAATCCAAAACCCAGCTGTGGTGAGGCACACAAGTAACCTCAGCACTCGAGAAGCTGAGGCAGGAGGCTATCCAGAGGTTGGAGACCAACCCAGGGTACATACTGTTGTAAATAGGTGTTCGTTTCTGAGGTTACTGATTGACTGAATTTACATTCATTGAATACAGAAATGTGTGACCTAACACAGTTACAGTTTTCTCTGAAATGTACAACACTGACTATATAGAGTCATTATTGATTCAAGGACTGAATTTTCACAGACCGTCATTGGGATATGTGGGCTCCACCCTGCTGGGTGGCCACAAGCGGATCCTTGTTCCATGGACAAAATGTCTTTTCCTCTGAGGAACATCTTCATCTGGGATGCAACAACCTAGGAGATAAAGAGGTTGAAGACAGCTGTTGACATCTTACATTGGCTAAATTTTAATAGTTATTTACAGTAAAACATTGTCTTGACTGGCATATAATAACTGCATATTTTGAGGCAAGTCTGTTTTGAAATATGTTTATCACCCAATGATAGCATTTCCAACATGACTTACACATTACTGTTTGTGGCGAAGGTAAATTGTGTAATTTGGGGCAACATGGGATTCAACTAGAGGACACCACTAGTCCATTGAGTGAAGTAAG
>CABHPQ010161648.1:0-33157 GCA_902168405.1 Peromyscus aztecus | reverse complement strand
ATTAACACAAAATGCCACAGGAGAACTGATGGATTATAAAATGAGAGGTCACTTCAACCATAGGCATATAAAGCCTGTGCCTTTTGAAAATGGTCAAAAGAGCATTTTAAAATGCTTTCTTGGGGGAACATTTATTGAAAATCCTATCTTCCCAGCCACAGATGGATCCAATTAGTTTCCTTCCTCTATATTCATTCAGTTCCTGTCTGGAAGGTGGGAGGGGTTATTTATATACGTGTGAACTAGGAGGAAGGAGGCCTCCACAGCTTGCCATCTAACTGCATGCAGAATTCTGGCACCCTTTGCTTGGCCCTTGGCTGCTTTCCCCACATGGTGTCTGGAACCAGAGACATAAAATTATGAATAAACCAGTAACTGTCCTAGCTTCCACAGTGCAGGACACATGTTTTTCATGCACATTAAAATTCAGTTTTTTGTTTTTTTTTTTTTAATTTGAGAATTAAGCCTGGGTTCTGACATTAATTCTTATTTGTCTTCCTCTTGGCAGAGTGGGTTGTTTATTTCTGTCACAGAGAAACATTAACTCCTTTTTGCATGTTTTGCAAACCTAACTCCCTTTTTAAAAATAGAAACCCTTGCTGTCTTTACCATGCATCTGTATGGATTCCAATTGATGATTCCAGTCGGCTTATGTTTTCATTCATTTTCTGTGTTCTCTATTTTGGGGCTATGCTAAAAAATTTAGGTGTTAAATACAGCCTTTCCTTGTTTTTCTTGCAGTTCTTAGACACCACAGCCTTATATATATTGGTGCTCAATAATACTTATTTTTAAAGTAATTTCTCTAGGACTGATTCCTTCTATCAGAATTTGAAATCCTACACATTATCCACAGAAATCAGACATGTCAATGTCTACTTGCCTCACCCTTTACTACTCTCCCTCTTGGAACAGGCTCCAGGCATACTACCTTGCTGTTAGCTCTCAGTCTGTCAAACTTACTGTTTCACATCAAGTTATTAGAAGTAATGCCATTTTAAACATAGTTTGAATTTATTTGAACAATATTGACAAATATGTCTTAAATATACTCCTTTCTCGAAGGACACAATCCTGTTTGGACAAACACCTGGTAGTTTTCCTATCCACTGACCTTTACCTTGGAAGGTTAAGTAGAGAACCTTGTGACACTATAGGAACTGTGAGGACTTTAGTTAGGACAACTGCAAAGGAGTCAGGACTACTGATAGATCAAGCTCAACCCTAAGGACAACAAAATTTATAGACAATATGCAGAGAGATGGGATAGAAAGTGACAAAGACAAGAAAACATCAAGATTGATTGTCTGTTGTAGTACTGCTACGCTGAGTTGCTGGGATTCTTGTTGACGGTAGACTGTAGTGGTTTGAATGAAAATGGTCCCCACTGGCTCATAGGGAGTATCACTATTAGGAGATGTGGACTTGTTAGAGGAAGTGTGTCACTGGAGGGGGGGGGCGCTTTGAGGTTTCAGAAGTTCAAGCCAGGCCCAGTGGCTCACTCTCTCTTCCTGCTCCTGCTGATCCAGATGTAGAACTCTTGGCTCCTTCTCCAGTACCATGTCTGCCTGCCACCATGTTTTCCACCATGACCATAATGGACTAAATCTCTGAACTGTAAGCTAGCCCCAATTAAAATGTTTTCATTTGTAAGAGTTGCCATGATCATGGTGTCTCTTCACACAATAGAAACCCTAAGACACAGACTAAATATGTAGATATCGGGGTAGAAGATGAAGACCTTGATCAGGTATAGAAGGTGATTAGACACCCAAGAAGTAGGTTCTTCTCTAAATTAACATTATAGAATTCTTGTTAAACTTTGACTTGCCAGGCTGAAGACAACACCCAAAGAGGAAATCTAGTTGAAAGAGAGCTCAGAAGAACCTAACGAGTTTGGCTAAGAAGAAATCAAGCTAGTAATGACCAGGAAGCTTCCTCTCTGATGGCTAGCCTTTACAGTACCAAAGGTATGATGCAGGCTGATGGTAGGAAAAAGTTAATAACAGTCTTACCTAGCTGTAAACCCTGTGAGCTACACTAATGTCCAGTATGGCAAGATATGTTCATGGGTAGAATAATGCCACAAATATTATAGTGGTAACCAACTACTTTCTGATTGGATTTAAGACCTGTTCCACAAGGAGAGACCTAATACTGTGAATCTGGCCAAGACCCATGATTGGGGAGTTCACAGGCCCAATGGGTAAAACTACTACTACTGCTATTTTCCTAAAGGGGCATGGTATCAAACTACCCTCTAAATCCATATTTCTATGCCCATAGATTAGCACAGCTCTCAAACCTCATCAAAGGAGTTTCTCACAACTGGCCAAAGCACAGAGAATAAACGTCTGTGAATTCCTCACCACAAATCATATCTAATGGCCATCTATTACAACCTCTCTCCAAAAGGCTCAGGAACCATCACAGAAGAGAGTCAGAGTGTAAGAACCAGACATTGGGGCGATCAAAGTGAAACAAAGTCTTCTGGGCATGACAGGACCACTGGCCCTCATGAATTCAGATGTAGTTGCCTGCATAAGACTTGAACAAGATCAGGCCAGTCCAAAGTTCAGCTTAGAAGTGTGGGGCTTACAAGCCCCTAACACTAGCTGAGGAGTCATTGAGAGTTGATGCATTCTGAAGGAGGGAATGTCAGTTTCCTTTAAGGGTTTGGTCCCTGGCAGGTCAACTCTGCTCCTTTGGAAGGCTCCACACCCATGAGTATATGGACAGCAGAAACTGGATTCAGTGAGATATAAAACACATACAAACATGAAGTTGGGAGAGAGTGGATATGGAAGAAGTGGGAAGATACATATAATGTATTTTGATCATATTCTTCAAAGAGGATTCTTTGAATCCTCAAAGAATTCAAAAAACAGTTTTTAAAGAAGATTCCTTCTCAATGCTCAGTTTTCTCAGCTGAATGAGCACTGCTGTGTCCCACAGTGACAAAATGGATTGGTTTCTAATGGTGACCATAAGCAGGTCATCAATGTGGCTTAAATTCTCAATGTCAATCAGTGTTGTTGAAACATACATAAAATTCCTCTATAAAGTTGTAAATGCAGCCAGTTTGACTCCCTTAAATTATTTAAATGATTTAAGTCTTACTCCATATCATTTAAATCTTCTAATATTATTAACCATAGACATAAATATCTATTTGAAATTGTTAGTTAAAATTTTAAAAAGTAACCAAGGACTTGTGACTCATACTTGTAATCCCAGCACTTGGAAGGCTGAGCTGAGATTTCCAACAGTTCATCCATGTCAGCCTGAGCTACATATTGAATCTAAGCCCTCCTGGTTACTGTATGAAAACACACACACACACATACACACACACACACACACACCAAAAAAAAACAAAAAAAAAACAAAAAAAAAAACAAAGAAAAAAACCTCACCAAACAAAACAAATCATAAAAAACTCCAAGAACAAACATTTTCAGAAAATAGAACAGTTTATGTTCCACAAACCTAGGTTGCCCTAATTTGGGGATTTCTCTTCATAGACACACTTTATGCTTAATTCAGGAAATACCTTAAACTTGTCCCACAATGCAGGCAGTGCACATATTATTATTATTGGACTATTAATATCACTATACTAACATGAATGACCAAAAGGAAACCAATAAGAGCTAATGAATGTTCTTGAAAATCTCTCATTCACAGCCTCTACATTTCATTTATTCCAGGGCTCCACAGTTTTTCCATTCCGTGTCTTAACAGTATGTGCCTCTCCTTTCCCAACTGACCCTTTTTTAAAAAATCCTCTTCTAGATATCATACACAGATCCAAATAAATAAGTTCCCCCCTCCCCACGCACAGAAAATGAATACAGTATTTTGCATTTTATATGATGCTTGGATTCTGTAACAGTAATCTCAGGCAAGGTAAAACAAATATAAGATTGAAGTGAAACTTTTTGAACAATTGACATTTCCCAGCAATCCCTCAAATCACAGCTCACTGGCATGCCTGTGCTAGTATGACTCAACTTGGTATCCTAAACATACTTCAAGAAATAAATAAGAGGAAATGGAAAGGCTCAGTTGCTGAAAGTGCATATTGCTTTTGAAGAGGACCCTAGTTCTGTTCCCTACATTTATGTCAGACAGCCCACAGTCACCTGTAGCTCTAGCTCCAGGTAGATCTGATGCCTGGCTTCTCAGGTACTTGTACTTGTGTACATATACCCACACATAGACACATAATTAAAATTAAAATTATAGAAAAATCTGTATATACATAATTTGACTAGTATGGTCAATGTCATTACCTACAACCTCCCTGAAATTAAGGTTCATACTTCATTCTTCAATACAGGCATACCTCGCTAAATATCATTTGTAGAACCGAATGAATTATAAGCTTAAATAAGTACCTTTTCTCATTAAAAAGTAGAGAAAAGACAACCTGAAACTCGTGCGTCAGGCATAATCCCAGCACTCAGAAGGCTAAGCTCATGGGTTTGAGGTCAAACTGGGCTAGAGAGTGAGATAACTGTCTTTCTTAAAAATGAAAAATAATGTCTTTTGACTTATCATAATTTATAGTAACACTGACTAATGAGACAGAGTTATAATTTCCTTTACTTTTTCTGAAAAGAAATTTATGTGTGCTGGATGTATGTGATGCCGGTTTTCATGTGTACATGGGTGTATGCCTATGTGCAGGGTTGGAAGTCAGAGAAGAATGCCTAGTATCCTGCTCTATCTTTCTCAACCTTATCCTTGAGGTGAGATCTCTCACTGAACCTCAAGCAGGTTTTCAGCTAAGCCCCCACAGTGCTAGGGTAACTAATCCATACCTGGCTTTTTACCCAACTCCTTGATTTGAATTCAAGTCTTTCTGCTTGCTCAGGAAGTACTTTTATATCAACTGTACCATCTCCCCAGCCACCAGTAATTATTTTAATATAAATTCCTTCAATTTTATTCAATATCTGTTACTTCTGAGGTGATTTTGTATAGAATCTTGATAAAATATTCCATAAGGTGAAATGAAAGCTATGAACTAACTATAACTTAAAATCACTTAAAAATATCAATTCCTAAACCTTAAATATTAACCCCCATTCTCCACAACACCTTTTCAATTTTATTTTTTCTATAATTTGTTTCAAATAGCTTCAAAATTTCTTAAAAGTATTAGGTAAAAAAAAAAGCATTAGAGTATATAGTTTGCCTTTCATTGGTATTCTGCAATGGCCCCCTTTCTCCCTTCTCTCCTTACACCTTTTTTCTCACTCTCCTACTTCTCCCTCATCTGTTTCTTGATAAACTGGGTTGGGGTTGTTCCCCATATATGTCCTAACACAAATTTACATTCTAGTAGGGGGAAGTGTGAATGTATCATTAAGTCCAGAGAACTATAAATAGTTCCTATAACTAGAGTGACACAGTAAGATACATACTTGTGTCTCCATTAAATACTGCTGACAAATGAAATCTACCACTCCCCTTTCTTAGAGACAAAGTACTGTATGAAACATTGTCTGCCGTTTCTTGAAATAAGCATTTTGAACTGGCATTTTCTTTGGAGTCACTGTTTTCTCAGCCTATGAGCCTATGCACAAAACAATACAACAGAGTAGTCTAGCAATTCTTTTATTTCCATTCGAAAAATTTTATTTTTTGCTTAAAGTATACAGACTAAGCTTTAACACAACATTGCCAAAAAGCCCAGGATTGTTAAGGAAGTCTTTGCAGGCATTACAGGCATCTGGCTTTTCCTCATCTAGTCTAGTGAGGTTAGGATAAAGAAACTTAAAATAAGAATAATACTTGCCAACATTAGTACAGAATTCAGTTACACGAAAAAACAAACAAAAATCCCTGAGCATGAAAGCAGTCTTCATCTCAACAGAATCTAGTATTGGTTCTGTGTTGAGACAGATCTATGTAAACCAGTTTGTCCTAGAAGCTGCTATGTAGCCCAGGCTGACCTTGAACTTATTATTCTGCCTCAACTTCTCAAGTGCTGAGATTACAGGTAGGGGCCACCACACCTAGAAAATTTTTTTCTACACTGTAGCAAATATTTGAACAGTTTAGACAAATGCAAACTAGCTGGAGGGTCTTACAAGCTAGACGGTCTCCCTTTGTTAAGCACAGCTAAATGATCTGATAGAATTGTAACAGAGAAGCAATACATGGAGTTCTCAACCAAGAGAAGCCAAGCACCATAATCAACTGGAACCTTTTATCACATTTTTATACTGCCCTTTTCTACATGACTATGTTCTTGAAACATTACAATTAGCAAAATGTTCCAAGGAAAAAAAATGTTAATTCAAGACACAGTGACTAGAGGGAAGCATACAGTTTCACCAACTCTTCAGTCTGGATGATGGAGTCAGTTTTCTTACTTCTTCACAAAATATTTCAGTTGCTCCTGTAGGAAAATGATCTGCTCATACTTCTGTTTCTCCTGCAACTTGAGCTGTTCTAGCTCAGACTGGAAATGACTCTTGAGGGTCAAGTTTTCCAATTTCCCGAGGAGATCTTTCTGTCTTTGTGCTTTGCCCTGAATCTTCTGGAGCTTTTTTTCCTTGTAGTGAATCAGCTTCTGAATTCCCAAAATTATTGAACTACGACCTTCCTTAGCTTCGCACAAGCTAAACTCAATAAACTTGGTTTGTAGCTCCCTTTCCAGATCTTGTTCAGAATCATCTTCCTTCTCCTCCTCCTCCTCATCATCCTCCTCCTCTTCATCCTCCTCTTCTTCATCCTCCTCCTCCTCCTCTCCATCCTCCTCATCTTCACCCTCATCCTTATTCTCATCCTTCTCTTGATCGTCATCCTGACGGCTAGAATCATGGAATTCATCCTCATCCTTCTCTTGATCGTCATCCTGACAGCTAGAATCACGAAATGTGTTCTGAGGCACAGCACGTTCTGATGAGCTATGCCCACTTATTTCGGTGGGTACCGGAAGCCCTGGAATACAGGTTGGACTTTGGACTGCCTTGGTTTCATCATCAACAGTGATTTCCCATCGGCTGCTGATGGCTTCAGCATCTGAACGCAGCAGTCTCTTTACTTCCTTTTCCACATCTTTCAAGTCAACGTAGCCACCACAGCCGCCTTCGCTTTGCTTCACGTCCGGGAGCTTTCTTGTCGGTTTCCGAAACCGTTTCTTCCTGACATTCTTCAGTGGTGGGGTAATGCCATGCTTCCAAATATATTTGTTCCCTGTCTCCCCTTGGTGTCCCAGGGCCGTAGCCCCGGCAGCAGGGGCTGGTTCTTCTGGAGAAGAGCGGGGATCGCCCTCGGCACTGCACACAAGCATCTGGGAAATATCCGCCGTTTTATAAAAGGTTTTCCTGTCGTGAGTTTTCAGGCTTCCAATGACACAAGGCAAATCGACGACTCTGGCGGACAGCGAAACGTCATCCACCTGAAGGACGGCGTGCCGTGCATCCGGGGATAGGTCAATCTTCAGTCTCTCTCTCATGGCGGCACTTCCAGAACGTATGATCTGCCTGACCCTGGAAGCCTGCTCCGGGGGCAGGCGCAGGATGAACTGGTTCTCCAGTTCGGGAGGAAGCTCGTCCTCGTGGTTTTCGCTCATCTCGGCTCTAGGAGGCTGTGCCTGAGGCCTGGGCCCGACCTGTCTGCCCCGGGGATCCTGGGAGGGACTGGGGAGGGCTTCCGCTGGGGTCTGCGTGCTGCAGCAGCAGCAGTGTGTCCCCCACCTCGGTGAGCACGCTGGGCGCTGGCGCCTTCGTGTGCTCACACACACAGACACACACACCAAGACACACTCGCCGCTGGCCTCCAACCGCTGCTTCAGGCCTTGGCGGCGGCAGGCTTCCGCAGGCCTCGGCAGGCCTCGGTAGGCCTCGGTGGGCTTCTGCAGACTTTGGCGGCCGATTGGCGCCTCCACAGGTCCCGGCAGGCTTCTGCACGCCACCGATGGCCTCACGGCCTCCCCGCACCCCTGTGTGCCTCCGCAGTCCTCCCTGGGCCTCCGCGGTCCTCCGTGGTCCTCCACGTGCCTCCCCGGGCCTCCGCGGTCCTCCCTGGGACGCCACGCACCTCCCTAGTCCTCCACGGTCCTCCACACTCCTCCGCAACCGTCCCAAATCGTCCCTCCGGGCAGCTGCCCGCCGGCCAGCAGCAAACCTCGTGGCCGCGCCTGCACTTCCGGCATGTGGACCGGAACTGACTTCGAAAAGCCCCCACCCCTGGCTAGCAAGAGGCACTTCCGGTTAAGCGCTGAGCCTCCTAGAGGCAAGCCGGAAGTGTTTAAAGTTTTCCCCCCCGAAATGCGGGGACCCTGGGCCTTTGGGTTTCTTCCGGTTTTTTTGTTGTGTGTGTGTGTGTTTCTTGGTGTTTTTCACGGCCGACCGTACAAGCCGGGCCATGTTTGGTTGCTCGGGAGCCGGGAGCTCGTCATCTGGCCGGGGCTGCCCACCTCCTGCTGGCATCTTCGCCATCTCAACATAAACCGGCCCCTCCCCAGCCTGTCGCTTATTTCCAGTCTTTTACAGAGGGGCAGGAGGCTGCTGGGCTACAGAGGTCCCAGCCTAAACGGTGGCCGATCATTCCAAAAGCCAGACACATGGGACAGGGCGTGGGGGCCTTTCTTTAAAAAGTAACTTTGTCCTGGTGCGAGTTATAAATGCCAACCTAAAAACTGTATTTAAAATCGGGAGCTGTTTGCTAGTAACTGTAGACACGGCACAACGACTCTTTACCCCTAAACAGTCCAATGTTGAATCAGGAAAAACGAGAATACAGCATTTTCTTTTCATCAACAAAGAACCACCACTAAATTCTGGAAAATCGCACTGGTAGAATATTTAAATAAAGTTTAAATGTAAGGACAGGTACGTATTATAAATGCTGACATTTTCATATACCTTGAGCCTTTAAGTAAAATTTAAATTTAAGGACAAGTATATATTATAAATGCTGACAAGATGCACAAATACATTAATATGGGCTGCCACTGAATGGAATTTTGAATAGCCTCAGTTTCTCCTTCTGCTATCTTTGAAGTAAAAAGCAGTCCAGCAGTCTATTCATTTTGTCCACTCACCCACACTTCAACACAAATAATTTTTAAGGCCTACTATAGCCCTGTTTTGGTGAGATAAGGTATGAATAGACTGTGGTCATTAATAGCTACTTATCTATGAGTACTATAAAGCAGAAAAATAAATCAAGAAATTGAGGTTAATAAAATAAAAGCATTACCTATAATCCTTGTTTTTAAAAAATCTGGATCAATTTTATTATTGAGTTTGTAAAACTCAAGCCACAACTGAGGAAATGAAAACGAATTATATTAAAGGCAGATGGAGATGATAGGCCCAGACTAGCTCCAAAATAACCACATAGTAGCTAAGGATAACCTCCCAAGTGCTGAGATAACAAGCGTGCATTACTACATGTGATTTCATCAGTTGCTAAGCATTATTAGAAATAGAAATTACTCTTATAATTTCAAAGTTTCAGGTCATATAGTCAGGATTTTTTAAACTATCATATAACATATATGTATGTCAACAACAGAAAGCTGAGGCTAATGTAATCAAAGCAAGGGTCAAGGCCCAGCCCCATTTAGCAACACAACTTGGCAACTTTGGTCCCATGGTTATGTCTTTAGAATCAAGGATATGAGAAAGGGGATGTGGAATCTCCCTCCATGATTAAGGAAAGCCACCGAGGTCAAGCATGTGTTAGGGATGTCCCTGCATGGAGGTCAAGAGAGGCTATTGTGTGAAGCTGTGAAAGTGAAGCCTGGATTGTATTGGAGACCCCAAGATTTTGGAGATGCCAGAGTCATGCAGTACCTATCAAAGAGAGCTGCAGACAGGGTGTGGGACCAGCCCAAGAGAAGGAAATGTGTTGCAGTCAGCAAAGCTGGGGGGAGTTGGAGTTCTGAAGATTACTTTAACATCAAACATGGGGATCCAGAACTTGGGGTCAGCCTGGCTTTGGTGGTTCCTCATTGTGGTTCCTTTCCTCCATTTTTGGAATTAGTAATGTGTATACTATATCATTGTAGTTGGAAGTGTGATCTGTGTTCTAATTTTGTTCCTGTGCATGCTTTCTTGCCCCCCATCCTGCCCCATGAACCTAATGGACTGAACTTCTGAAACTGTACACAAGCCTACAATTCACTGCTTCCTTTCATAAGAGTTTCCTTGGTTGTGTTGCTTATTTACAGCAACAGAACATTGACCAAGATACATAGTTTTATATAACAGATAACAATAACATATTAGTATTTTAAACAGATATAAAATTTACCCAAAAAGAAAATTCTAAAAAGCCTAATGAGAATAGGCATAAATAATATTTCTACTGATCTCTTTCTTCACTTTAATGGATCCTATTATATACTCACTGTACTATTCTGTCCTCAGAGCAGTACTTGGCTTCAAGACAGAACTATTTCATGCTTTATTATCTATTGTTTTCTGGTGGTGACGATTACTATAGTCATAGACTTATTTAAAAGTTCATTTTTCTCCAGAAATGCTCATTCGTTTTCTTGTTTGCATAGACACTCCAGTAAAGGTCATTTTCCTGGGTTGCATTATTCATTTCTTATCTGTTTGTAAATATTTGTCTGCCACTGCAGGACGGTGAGTTTTATCATTTGTAATGAAGTTCTAGATAAGGTGCTTTAGGAAACATTTGTGCCAGGGGTAAAGAATGGTGACTGAAAGAAGTGACTAAGTGGAAAACTATTTTTACCACAGGCAATGCCACCCACCCAGCCTTCCTGGAGAGGAGGATTTCACACACTGAAAAGATAGAGATAATTCAGGAAAGAGCATCCTTCTAAATGAGTCGTGATTTCACATTCAATGCAATGTGATAAAGAAACAGGGAAGAACCAGCTAAAAATCTATGTATGCATCTGTCAAACAGCTATAAAATTGCTTCAGCGATAACACATAGAAGATAGCCACATTATTCACGGCTTGAAGGCAGAGCTTATGCACTTTTGCTGATATTTGAAACAAATGTTGATAGATTAACGGATGGGTGAGGTTTTTTTTTCTTTTTGAGTGTGGTGTGTGTGTGTGTGTGTGTGTGTGTGTGTGTGTGCTGCATGCGTCCTCAAATGTGTGCATGCAGATGGTAGAGAAGGAAATTGGGTGTCCTCTTCCTCTATCATTCTCTGCCTTACCTTTAAAAAAAATAATACAATTGTAATCACACAAATTTTTAAAAAATTTTTTAAAGGTGGTAGGTGGGTGAGATGGCTTGGTTGGTTACTGCCAAGCCTGCTGATATATTATCCTACACAGTGGAAGGAGAGAACCAACTTCTACAAGGTGTCCTCTGACTTTCATATGCATGCATGGTACACTCAGGCAGGTGCACACACACTCACAGACACATTAAATAAAGAAGTGTAAAGAAGTAGGAAAAGTAAGGCAGAGAATGATAGAGGAAGAGGTGGATATTAGAGGTCAACCTCTGCTGTTCACATGCATGAGCATCTACATAGACAAATGTACACATCCCCATGAACACAGGCAACTAACACACACACATATATGCATACTCACTCACACACTGCTAGCTAAATTACCAAGCAGTTAAACTCAGGGTTGAGTTCACAGTTCCAGAAAGCAGAAGGTACAAGCTTCCCATTGTTCATTCTATCCCATGAAGATTTTAATGAGTCTGTGACTGGTAAAAAAAAAATGAAAATATATTAGCAATCATAATGTAAAAATCATGCACTAATTTTATTCCATGCTTAGAAGACATTTCTGAAGAACATGGTTCTCTTAAGTCTAAAATGACATCCTCTCGACACATCCACATATCGATCTCCTTCTCAAGTGACCAGCTGAGTTCAGTGTGAGGAAAGAAAGCTTATTTGCTTCTTGTCATTAATAGTTAATTGTTATGGCAGTCTCTCAGATGGGAGATGTGGGGTAGGGAAATTATATCCATCCTTTGTAAAAGTGCCGCAATATTATTAGAGGTGATCACATGGCTGAAAAATAAATGTATTCCTTGGGGGAATAAAGGGAGTAGGCATGTAGATTTTTCTTTTTCGCTTCTCTAAAGCACTTTTATAAGTGGTCCACATGGGATAGTAAATCAGTGTTAATGCTTCACAAAAGCTCCTGTGGACTGGAACATTGTGCACTTGTGTGTCTCAGAAGCAGGTCTTTTGGAGTGTAGCACGGGTGCCCATTACCGTCTCACAATTATTGGACTGTGTCTGTCCTCCATTCTACTGTTGGTGTCTCTTGTGCCATTACACAGGGTTTTAGAACATTATTTCACATTACTGTGTGCTGCCTTCTCATCTAACACCTCTGAGATTATGTGGCTTCCCTAAGTGGGGGGAAGAACAGAAGAAAATTGACCAATAAAGGTTAGCTGGTTGAGAGAAATCAAAAATGTAACTGTCTTAGAACACAGTAGAAAGACATAGGTCACATTGACAACACCCATTGAACAATACAACTGTGAAGGGGTTCCTGACTAACGTGTAGAAAGCTGGACACTGATGCAGCATCTTAAATAAATACAGTCTTACAAATATCAATCAATGTTAAATAAAACTCTTGAAGCTTTGGGTTATTTGGAGTCATGAGTTCTGTACATGGCATCAGAGAATATTTTAGGTTACCTCTTGTGTTCACTGCTTACATTTGTGACCTTGAGCATGTCACCAAAGAAAGGACATAGTAAGAGACTAATTTAAGTGACCTAGTACATGCAAAGAGCTTAGAAAATTCAAATATTATTAATAATAACCATAAATATCAACTCTGACCTAAATTTGCCTTGAATGTCTGGAAAAATGTGATGAAAGTGGTTTAGGAACAGAATTGCCCAAGACACCTTGTGTACTATACCTGGAAGTCAATCTATACCCAAGTTTTATAATATTAAAAACATTTATTTAATTGCTATAGCATTGACTTTTGATAACTCTAGAAAGCTGAACAAACAAAAATACATTACAAGCGCATACTTTGACTTACTTGGTCAGCAGACTATAAATATTACCCATTTTAGTTTTGATTTTTAAACCTGTATGGGGAGTCTCAGATTTGGGAACATGTTTATTGAACTTCTCACATAAAATCAACACAAAGCAGATTTGAAAAGTGTCATATTTTGTAGGCATCTGTCAGTGGATGATAATGTCCCATGAAATTATTTCAGAATAATGTCTTTCCTTGTCAGTTGGTTGAGAAACTATAGTGAGGCCATCAAAGGTGAGCATCTGATGCTGATGCTGAAGATGCTCTTTTGTCTTGCATTTTTATTGATGGGAGGTTTTATTAAGCTGTATCTACATCCTGCTGTCTTCCTTATCATTGTGAAACTACAATGACACCTGGGTGCACACTGACTATGTTAGATGCCTCTCTGCACATTTGTTAATGTGTTAACCTTTGGTATTAGAATCAGCTAAATCAAATCCTGGTAAACGCTGACAAGGTGTGCAGCTATGGGATTGCCACAATGCATTCAGTTAGGTTTGATTTTTCTTACCTATGATATCTTAGAAATAACTGCTTGAGATCCTTTGTCTTTCTGTGAAAGACAGACACATAATTATGCTATTTTCTTAAGATAAAAGAAATATTCATGGCACTGAGAGTCCCATTATCCTTTAGATGCTAGGTACACTTCTCATCATGGTGTTCTCACTCTCCTTTCAAAGCTATCTGTGTTCCTAGTACATTTATCAGAGAAATACTTTATCAGTGGGTGTTTCTAGGCAACCTAAGTTTTTGGTAAAAATTTCCTATTTATTATACGTAAAAACAGCAATCTCATTAATTCAGTGTTGGAGAAAATGGCATTTTAGAATTGATTCTAAAGTAATTGTTTAAAAGTTAAATGGTCATTCTATAAAATGTTTATGTATGCTAATCATTTACCGTTCATTTTGACATGTACATAGAAATTAAGAGGAAAGATTTCTCTGAAAGTAATGTTTAATTTTTTAAAGATTTATTTTATTTGTGTGAGTGTTTTGCCTGCATGTGTGTGTGGGTACCATGTGCATGCCTAGCCCACTGAAGTAAGGAGGAGGCATCAGATCCCCTGGATCTGGAGTTATAGATGGTTGTGAGCCACCATGTGGGTGCTGGGAACCCAACCAGGGTCTCTGTAAGAACAACAAGTGCTCTTAACCTCTGAACCATCTCTCCATTTCCCAATGTTTACATTCTGAATGACTAAATGACATTGATATTACATTTAATGTTAGAAATTTATCAGGCAGTTCCACCAGAGCACATTTAATAAATGTCTTCTGCAGACCAAATTCTTAGAACTGAATGGAGATTGAGTCATCTCATCCAATCACCATGATTGCTAACTAATTTTTAAAGAGGTTTTTAATTGGGATACAGCTACTAAAAATAACTTCAGGGTGGGCCTACATGGTATATAAGCATTACCTATATAAATTTATAAGGAAAGTCAAATTTACAAAGATAAAGAGTAAAAGACAATGACATCACTGGAAAATTACAGTTGTATTTATCTGACTGTCCATGACTGTTTATCTTTTCTTTGGGTACTATCTTGCAAAAACAGATCACAGATGTGTCTTCCACTTCCAGAGTTTATCTACATATGGTGAAAATTAACCCAGTAACATTCAGAATTCAGCGTTGTCCAAGATTAGGCAAAATTTTGAAATGAAAATGTTCAAGTCATTTAGAAGATTTTATTGAATGTCTTCAGAGAAAATGAAATGTGAAATAATTCACTTAGTTATTGTGTTCACCTTTTACCTATCACTGTTAGATGAAATTATGTCCCATCCACTTAACATTTACTGTTGATTTGTGCTGAGGGCTTGAGGAAAAAGATGAAGCTACCTGAAGCTTTCCATAAAGGGATCAAAAACATATTGAATAAAAATAAATTTATCTAGTGTTAAAGATGTGTAAGGTTATTGACTATGGAGGGGAAATGTTGGTTGAAGAATACATTTCTACCTAGATAGAAGAAATCGTTTGAGAGATCTATTGTACAGCACGGTGACTATACTTGAGAACAATGTGTAAAATGGGCAAGGAGGTCATATCCATTAGAAAAAAAACTCCATAAGAAGAGACAGAAAAAAAGTAACATCCAATAAAGTTTAATTTTTCACATGTAAGAGCACTGTGGCTAAGCAACCCTGACTAGATCCAGTTCTTAACCATGTCCCATTCTCTCAGGCTGCCATCTTTGCCACATACCTTCTGCTTTTGTGCTCCCCCTTTACAGTTACAAAGTAACAACCGCACCGCTATGTATCAGTGTTCAGAGAGAAAGGAAGAGGCATCATCCCCTCTGGGGCCTGTTCCTTTTTTATAAGAGGACATTAACTGTCCCTGCAAGTGTCAGAAGTGTGCAATGTAATCATACACAGCTATGCAGGCAGGTTGTAAAAGCAAGGTTTTAGTTTTCAATAAAACTTTCAATTCCATTAAGTTTGATTTTCCTAACAATAACATATTGAAACAAATAGACAAAGAGAACTTTTGTCTTTTCTTGAAAGATAGAGGCATAAGTAAGTTGTTGTGTTCAGGGAAAATATCTCCACATAAACAAATTAAGTAGGGCAAGAATAAATAAGCTATAGAAACAGATAAAGAAGAAATTTCTGATTTGGGGTAAGAATTTCAATGGAAGAATCACTTACGTTGGGGCTTTTAGGATAAATGAGATTTGGTAAAGGAGTTGTAAGCTACCATTCAGCCAGATAAGCACAGGGTGTATAAATGACACATCATATTTAGAGAACAGACAGATGAAATTATGGTATGTGTTGATAGCAAAGTTACATGCTGAGAATGTACAAAGACATTTCTGGATTCATTTATGAGGATTTTTATTGCTATGCCATATAATTTTCCTTTTATTATTTCCCAGAACTTAAAAAACATAAAATTTCATGACCCAGTAATGAGGTTTGATGATTTAGGCCCAACCTTCACTGCCTCCTGTTCGTTCTTTCCTATCACTATACTCCACATCCACGCCAGAATCTTTGATCCAATAGACTTTCTTACTACCATCACCATCCGCCAAACAGCATCCTCATTCTACATTTACACAGTGCCTCTTGCTATGAATTCTGCTGAAGATACCACTTCTCGTTCTAAACTGAAGGGCTACCCTGATTCATGGCCCATCTGAGATACTATGGAAACACGTCTGGTCACTTGGCCACATCTAGTCACTTTGTGTTGTACTACTAATAGAGTTTGATGGACTTGCTATAGTTCTTTGTTGCAATGGATGAGGTGGGACAGATCGAAACTCCTACTCTGGATTCGTATGTCAGGAATACTGACACAGCCCCAGTTCAAGGAGGCTTTCACTTCAGATGATCCCAAATTGGCAGATGGTCTGAACTGCATTAAGATGCAAATGACTGGGTAGAGCTCCCCAGTTTCTTCCTATGTCCCTCTAAAATACTTTTGTAGTTGTTTATTTACCTTAAGCCCATGGGAATATGGCACCTACCAAGTCTAAGAAGGCCATAACTATACCTTCAATGCCTATTTCACCTCTTGACCATGGAAGGGACCACATTAGCACTTCAAAATCTCTCCATTCCCATATAAGAATTTTTGCTTTATACTATATTCTATTGCATGTACACCAACTTAATCATAACATTAAAACTATTTGTGTGTATTTTGTAAATGGTAGCCTGGTGGTAAAGAGGTCAGGGCCTAGAACCAAATTGTCACAGTTCAAATCTCAACTTACAAGGTATGTAATTTCAAACAATGCACCTCAGTTTCCTCTTCTATGCCATGAAGAGCATCACAGTAGTGGTACTGAATTGTGAGGATTAAGTGAGCTAGTCCATGGAAATGCTTTATGCCAATGTCTCAGATTAACTGACCTTACTTGTCAAATTTGGACAGTTATCTCAGGGAAGAAAGCTCTCATTCATGTTTGTAATTTCCATAATTATCTATTTGGAAATAAATGCATGTCTAACTTAACTGATTTTAGTAGTTCGTGGCTTCAGAAAGAAAAGCAACCACTGGCAAGGGATGGTAGTGGAACCAGGCTTATGACAAGCACAGAAAGTGACTGGCCCCATTGAGGTACACCAAGGTCCAGGAGTAGCTCGTGACAGCATAGACCAGGCCCTGTGTTGACTCTCAAGAACTCCCCACCCCCCAAATAAAGGAAAGATAGAAAAAAGAAAAGAGTAGGGTAGGAAAAACCATCCCAATAAACTCCTGGAGTGGATGTAAAATTAACAAAAGTCCTTCAAAAATCATAGACTTTGGCTCAGTAATTGTGATTCTACAACTTTTCAAGAAAATTGAGAGATGAACCTAATATTGCAGGATAAAATGGAAACAAATGTGTCAGTCAATAAGAATTAATTAAATAAGTTTTGGAATATTTACACAAGGCTAAGATAAACCCATAATTTTAAATTTAGAAAATGTCAGTATCTGTTAAGTGAAAGCAAAGAGATGACGTTATAGAGTACAAGGCCATTTCTGTTAAACACACACACACACACACAATACACTCTTATTTATGTATGATGGAACAAGCCTAGAGAGAGATGCATTAAATATTAATTACCAACTTGCAGTGAAAATGAGTACAATTTTTATTTTTTCATCATACCATGCTTTTCAAATTTCGACAGTGGACAATCTGGAAAAATAGAGTTTTTTTGTGACATTGACCATGAAACTTGAGTTTTTACAAATGTCACTGCTATGGCTCATGGTTTGCAGTCCATTCATGCATTTGCTCAGGCTTTTGGCAGACTGTCTTTGGATGTGAAGACATTGGGTGATGTGGTGAATGCCAGAAACCAGAAAGCAGGCTGCTTCTAACCTCATTTCTATCATTAACTTTTGTCTGGCCTTGAACTAACTTTCTTAATTTTTATTGAACTATATAGGTCCTTGTACAGTGTTGCTCTGGAGGGGTAGGTGAGTTTATTTCTTAATTAGCATCAGTGATCTTCAAATGCTGAAACAACACAGCCAACCAAGCAGCTTTATGTAAAGAGAATGCACAACTTAACTAGATTTGCATTTTACACACACACACACACACACCAGGATCACAAAATATAAAATTCGAGACAGCACACACAGTCAGAGTCATACAACAGATCGATTCTTATTTAAATCTCTCTTTCTCTCTCCCCTTCCCATTCCTTCAATCCTCTTTCCCCTTTTTATCTCTTCCTTCCTTCTTACCTTCTTTTGTGGTTGTTGTTAATACTCACCCTGTTGTATATGGAACTCAGGGCCTTGCATATACTACCACTGAGCTGTCCACCTAGTCATCTACTGATTCTCCCAAAATGTCAAACACTTGCGCTATTTTGAAAGCAAGTACTTCCTTAATATTTTTACCCTAGTCTCCGCGTTCATAGAGATACATTCATGCTTATGTGTGCAAACACACACACACACACACACACACACACACACACATATACACCTTAGGAACTGTCAGGAAGACAGATGGCATGTGGTTCCTCAGAATGAAAATCAATTCTGTTTCCTCATCAAATATGCAGAAATGACCTAATCATGCTCAGAAAGAAGGAACTGCACTGACTTCTAATGGATAATAAGGTCCAGTGTAGAATTTCTTTCCTGAGTTTTACTGATCTTATTTCTGTATGACCTCATTCTGTTTCTGTGAACATTATTACTGTCTTTTGCTTCATGCCATCCTGTAATAGAGCCAAAGGTACTGTATAAAAACCTACACACACGCGTATCCAGTGATAAATCTTCCACTCATCTTACTATCAGCCTCAAGGCTCCATGCTCCAAATGCTTTATGTTAGGTACTCTTTGTTTATTTAATTATTATCTAACAGATAATTTTAAAAAATACGGCAGGGATGGGACAATGTCTCAGTGAGTCAAGATGCTGGCCATCATCCCTGATGGCTTGAATTCAGTCCTCAGGACCACGTGGTAAAGGAGAAAACCAACCTCTACAAATGTCCTCTGACCTCCTCATAGACACGCATGCTCCCACATAAATTAATAATACATGTAAAGAGTTTTAATATCATTTTAAAAATAGAACTGCATTTAGAATTACACAAGAAATCATTGCCTTGTTATTACCGCAATATTCAAAACCACTTTAACTGCCTTCCATTATATAGCTAACTTTCATTTTTTGCAAAATTCGACTCCTACACAACTCTTCTCAGTATAATCATCACTGTGTAATAGAATAAATCGAGTAGTATTTTTGTGAATCATGAAAGGACACCTGGGAAAATGTAGCTCCTTAATAAATTTTCTGTTTCCACAGACAGCTGCTTTAAGTTGGCGCTGCCGTGTTTCGCGTAATTAGATAATTCTTTTAGCACTACCATTTGGTTTGCTTCAGTGTGAACTCTGAGTGATCTAGTATTCTTTCTTTGCTAGAAGGAGCTAAAGTCAGTCATGGGTAATGATGCTTTAGTCTGCACAAGCACTCTCTTCAGCAATGTGGACTAAAGACTAACTGACACAGGTTCCCAAGAAATATTCTCCCTGGTAGCCACAACCTACTCTGGTACACCTGCACTCCGTCCATTTTCTCCTCAGAGCTTAGGGGATAGAAGCCGATGTTGTCTACAAGTAGAAGGAAGGTGTAAGAGAAAGTGTTGTATTTTCAGTTGTTGGCAATTATTAGGTGGATGGGTTCACCTGGGCTCTTTAGAGAAACAAAACCAATAGAAAATGGGGATGTTCATAAATAATGAGATTGATTCTAAGAATTTTGCTCATGGGTACAGAGTGAGAATCCTAAGAGCTTCGGTCTTCAAAGTGGAGGAGATGCAGGGGACTCAACGGAACACTTCCAATATGAGTTCAAAGGTCTAAGGGGAAAAAAAGAGGTTATGATGTAAGTTGTAGCTTGAGTCCACTGTAGCTGAAGGATTAACTCAAAGACAACCAGGCAGGGAGAATGAACTCTCTTCCTTTCATAGTTTGGAGGACCCCCACCTCCACTGAGAGCAACATTTAACCAAAGCTCCTGCTCCAGCTGTCAATCTCATCCAGAAGTCCCACCCCCATAGACACATTAAGAACAATGCTTAACTAAATATCTGGGTACCCTGTGGTCCAGCCAGGTTGACACATGACAGTGAGTTTCAGTATCGTAGAATCCATCTTCATACACTCAGACCTAAGACAATTGATTCCAGAGACACAAGGTTACTACCCGGCTTTTGCAATTCATAGAAGACTTAGTATAAAAAAAAGTATTGATCTTATTATGTGGTTGCTTTTATTAGATTTCCATCTAACTCTCATTCTATTACTTCACAGTTCTTTTTAGAATTATTATTACTGTGAATTTAAGTATATCTTCGCTGTATTAATAAATCTCATTTTGTGTGCCAAGGGAGAGAATATGTACCTGGGTTAGTAGACACTTGGCCTTAGGGAAAGTTGTTAATGCTCTTGAAACGGTTCGCTCATTAGTGAATGATAGTAACTGTACCAACTGCACAGGGTTGTTTTGTTGTTTATTTATTTTGTTTTGATACAGGATCTCCCTATGCAGCTCAGAAAAAAAACTCAAATGAGATCCTCCTGCCTCTGCCCCCAAGTGCCACAGCTATAAGTGTACACCACCACATCCAGCAGGATGGTTTTAAAGGTTAAACAGTCAAGGTTTTCTGTCTGTTTTTTTAGGATTTGTTTTTTAAATTTATTACGTATACAGTATTCTCCCTGCATGTCTGCCTGCAGGCCAGAAGAGGGCACCAGATCTCATTACGGATGGTTGTTAGCCACCATGTGGTTGCTGGGAATTGTACTCAGGACCTCTGGAAGAGCAGCCAGTGCTCCTAACCTCTGAGCCATCTTTTCAGCCCCCAGTACTCAAGGTTTTAAGTGTAAGCACTTAGAGTGACCAGGATATAACAGATGCAATTGAAGTATTTGCTCATCATTATTCATCATGTAAAGCCTGATGTGTCCAGGTTTCTTCTTAGTCCTTTTTTTTTCTCCTGTTCTAATCCCTGGCCCAATGTGGCTGGCTGCTAGCTCTGATCTCTCTGTGTTATTGCTTCTTACTCTGTAAGCACTTGGGAAATTCCATATCATGTTCTTTAACCACAGCACAGAAAAGAGAACCGTGTGTCTCCACTCCAGAGGGAAAGGAGAAGATGGTTCAGACAAGGGATAAGTATGATTGACTCATGGGCCTTGTGTGTTTTATTGTTGATCTTCTTTTAATTGTTATTGAAATTAATGCCCAAATTTACTGTAGTTCAACAGCACACTTGACATGGGCATCGTGTTTCCAGACACTTGCTGCGACTCCAGGTAGATTGACAGCCTAGACATCAGAGAGAACAGAACCCTGTAAGCCATCGTGCATTTTAATTACATTTCTGTGACTGTCTGTTGCTTTTGCCTGACCCGTCACGATGTGTCTGCTGAGATGCTAATTAACTGCATTGTGTTCCTTAAGGTTTTGCCCCAAGACCATCCCTGCTGCATGACAGAGCACTGTGACTTGGATTATTTAGGGTTCCATGCATTTACAAAGCAGAGCTTAGACTGGGCTCAAACAAAATCCACCTTCTCTTTGAGACAAATGATGCATCCAACATTTGGGATGTTCATTTTCTCATCGTCAAGGATATTCTCTGATAGTATTTCCCAGAGGGAGTGGAATACCTGTTATTTAATGAAATTCTTATAATATAGCATATATATATATGTGTGTGTATATATATATGTATGTATACATATATATATATCACATGAACACATATTGCTATAGGGTAAAAACAAACAGTGCTATTAACCCTTTAATGTAATAGGTGATGTTTGTAGGGCACATATTAACTTCTCTTATAGCTACCAACTTCTTTGAGATATTATCCAGATGGGGCTCAACCTCAGAAGATGAAACTATTTCAGAGGAAACAGATGTGTGATGCTTGGATCTCATTTGAAATCTTCCATTCTTGGGGAATTGAGAACAGTGTGTGTACATAACTGTAAAATAACACATGGCCTGCCATATGTCAGGAATTAGGTGTGCTTTATTTACGTATGTATAATATTCATATGACACATATATGCATGTTCCTAACACAGAGTTACATTTGCCATGTGGCTAAATGGTTTGTTTGATCTGCTAATTACATTGGACTTTACTTTGAAGATAAAGGTTGATGTGTATGGGGGCAGTTAGGAAGGCAGGTGGAGTTTAGACTCATTTCCTCTTATCAAGGGATTGATTGTCTGTGGAACCCCTGTATTCCTCAGCTGGAACCCCAAGAGACTGCTCTTTCTTGTCTCATTCATTTCGTTTTTTCATTTTTTTGCTTTTTCCATTTATTTTCATTCTTTGTTATCTTTCTGTTTTCTTCTACCCATTCATCTACCAAAAAGATTTTGGCAAGGAAAGAAAGAAAGAAAAGAAAAGAGAAGAAAGAAAGAAAGAAAGAAAGAAAGAAAGAAAGAAAGAAAGAAAGAAAGAAAGGAAGGAAGGAAGAAAGAAGGAAAGAAAAGGAATGATGGAAGGAAGAGAGAGAAGGAAGGAAGGGAAAGAAAGAAAGAGAGAGAAAGAAAAATAAAAGAAAAAAGAAAGAAATTTAAAGAGGGTTGAAGGTACAGCACAGTGCTGTAGTACTCACTTAATGTGTGTGAAGTCAGCCTTCTCAGAATACAAACTTCAAAGTCGCAGGGACTGCACAGGCAAGTTTTAGTGCTGACAAAAATCGGGAGTAAAGATTCTGCAATGACTTCATCTGTGATGATTAAATTTCTCCATGGGGATTGACTAACGGCAACAACTTCTAAAAATTTTTGAGTACCTACGCAACGGGAGTTACAGTAGGTAAAGCGGCTCTGACCTCACGCGCACACGTACACAAAAAGAGTATTAGACGTTGAGGTGAGGTGTGCAGCAGATGGGTATCAAAGCCTCAGAAGGCGCGGTGAGAAAGGGTCTTCTTTCGATTACATCATTAGAACAACTTCCAGGAGGATGGCTATCTCCCCTGAAGCTGGAGAAGAGCAGGGTCCTACAATGCCGTGAAAACTAAGAGGACAAAGTTTCCAGGAGGAAAGAGCAATCCATTGTGTCAAGCCGCTGCTGAGAAAGACGGGGATGTACAGCTGTCTAGTGCGTGTGGCTCTACAGGGCCACTGGTAATCTCAACAAGGCTGGTTCCTTTTCAGTCTTGGGACACGGTCAGATGAGTGATGAATGAAATGCAGATAAGGTTAAGGTACAGGTTATGGCTGGTCTGCTTGAGAATACCTGTGTGAATAGTTCTCAGAAGCCAACAATTTTTTTTTTTCCCTCAACAAAGGAAAAGAGCAACAGCTAACAAAGAGAGTCATACCGTATGGTTTTATTTTCTAGAACGCTTACAAATGTTTATATGCTGGCAGAAATAATCCACTAGTGATGGAGAAAACAACAACGATGCAGAGAAGAAGCAGAAGGAAGTTCTTGAGAACAGGACACGGAATGGGAGCCTAAGTGAGGGGATTTGTTTGTGATAAGAATAAGAAATATGTCTCTTGCGGCACTGAGAGGTGTGGTGGTATTGTGTTCCCCAAAATATTGTACACCCTAATAAACTTATCTGGGGTCAGAGACAGAACAGCCACTAGATACAAAGGCTAGAAAATGGTGGTACTCACACCTTTAATCCTAGCATTCCAGAGGTAGAAATCCCTCCGGATCTCTGTGAGTTCAAGTCCACATTGGAAATGGCCAGGCATGGTGACACACGCCTTTAATCCCAGGGAGTGGTGGTAGAAAGCAGAAAGGTATATAAGGCGTGAGGACCAGAAACTAGAAGCATTTGGCTGGTTAAGCATTTGGCGGGTTAAGCTTTTAGGTTTTGAGCAGCACAGTTCAGCTGAGAGCCATTTGGATATGAGGACACAGAGGCTTCCAGTCTGAGGAAACAGGATCAGCTGAGAAGTTGGCCAGGTGAGGTTAGCTGTGGCTTGTTCTGGTTCTCTGACCTTCCAGCATTTACCCCAATACCTGTCTCAGGTTTGATTTTATTAATAAGACCCTTTAAGATTCATGCTACAGAGAGGCCATCACAACCACGTATTCCCAGAGAATACAGCGCTTGGCGTACGTTGGAAACTCATGAAATGTTTGCTGAGTGAATCTAGTAGGCGTCCAACCCAAACCAAGGAAACAGTGTGAACCAAAGACACAGAGCACATAGAGAAGTGCAGAGGGCAGGAGAACTTGGAGAGTGGTGTGACCTACGCATGCTCCTTGGTTAGCTGTTGCTTGCTTGACCCGCAGCAGTGTGTCTTTATGATCCTAATCAGACATCCTGATTTTTTTTTTTTTACTTACTCAAACTATAGTTTTTAATATGATAGCATAGCCTACATGGCATCTAGTTAATTTGGTTTTAGGTTTATTTGCTATCTATTGTATTCCCTTAATAATGTAAGGCTCAAATGAAAAAAAAAATGTTTCCTACCTTACTAACTCATTTTTAGTTGTGTGGAAAGGCATCTAATTCATTTATCTAAGCCGGCAATTTCCCTTAGTTTCCAGGATTATTTTTAGCACTGATAAAATTACTGATTATATTAAATCAAAAGACGGATTTGCAGACTACATATCGATTTCACCTTAAAGGCAAAGGTGCTAATTGGCATTTGGCAAGATCCAATTTATGGTTATATACACAATGTTTGCTTACGTGGCTACAAAATTATAAATTAACCAAAAAATACTATCTACTCTGATGAGGTTTGTATACACTTACTTCTGTTACGCTTGGCAGGGGGTCAAGAAGAATAAAGGACAGATTATCTGTTGATAAAAATATACAAAATATATTTTGAACATATAGAAATCACAAGAGTTATTTTGAAGATTTGTTACTTAGTACTTAACCTCCTCAGAGTCTCAGACACCCAGAAATATTAAAAAATCAAATTCTGCACAGAATATACATCAAATAAGATGATTTTTGAAAACCAAGCATGTTTTAGAATAGGGTGATGGTTTTCCTGATGGCAATGAATCCTGTGACTTTGCCTCTGCCTTTGGAATAATAAAATGATAAATTTTATAGGTATATATATATATATATATATATATATATATATATTTCAAACGCAATGCAAACAGAAATGGTGGTTATACACATTCTAATGGAGTATATGAATAATGAATGATGAGGCTGTATTTTATCACACAGTAATAAAAGTTGAAAATAATACACTCAGAGGAATTTTGATGAGTTAATAACAAACATAACAATTTATATAAATTTACCCTCACACATTCATGGAATGAGAGATGATATCATTTATTCTAGCGATGGTGTGAAGTTTTCATTCATGTCTTGTTAAAAAGCCATCCTTAGTTGAATCTCATTTCTTCTTCTTATGTTCTGAAGTTATTCCAATAGCCTAACGATTCAATTGAACTTTCCCTAGACTTCAAAAAATATTTGATCATAGTTATCATTTAAAAGGTTTTTCTGGACTGGGGAGATGGCTCTGTGAATAAAGCATTTGTCAGGCAAGCGTGAGAACCAGAATTCAGATCCTTCAGAGGCAAAGAACAGAGGACCACTGGGGCAAGATGACTAGCTGGGCTAGTGGGAATAAGGTGGAGAGAGATTAAAAAGGACATCCAGGTTAACCTTAGGGCTTCTGCTTGCATAGGTGTAAACATGCACATGCATCTGAAAGACATGTCCACACATACTACATGCAGAAAGAAAGGAGAGAGAAGAAGGAAGGGAGGGAGGGAGGGAGAGAGGGAGAGAGAGAGAGAGAGAGAGAGAGAGAGAGGAAGAGAGGGAGGGAGGGAGGAAGAGAGGGAAGCAGGGAGAGAGTGAGAGAGGAAGGCAAGGAGGGAGGGAGGGAGAGAAGAAGGGAGGGAGGGAAACTATTGGTCTAAACGTTGGGCTCGAAGCCACATTTGAAACCATTGGGTTAGACTTTTGGCAGGGAACCACAACCCGCTGAACAGGATTATCTGGACTGCTCAGCAGGATTATCTAGATATCTTTAAGGGCCATAAACTAGACAGGATGTCTGCAGGAGGATACTGCTCTGTATCCGGTCGAGTTGTCATGGCCCATTCCTGAGGTCCTTCCTGGAACTGAGAACAGCAGGTGGTCTGAGATGGTGGCCCTTTCCCTAAATGGAGCCTGTAAAGTTAAGTCACGGCCTTCACAGGAAGACCTCTGCAAAAGTAGTGTTTTAGGGGAAATCTGAATTGAGTGAGACGCTGAGACCCACAGTTTCTAACAGTGAGGCCACCAGTGCAAAGGCCTGTAGCAAGAGCGGCCTCAGTGTGTAGGAAAGGAAGAGTGGGAGTGGAATAAGGGGATGAGGGAGAGTTCTTCAGTTAAAGCGCTTTCTATGCAATCATGAGACCCTAAGTTCAGATCCCTAAAATCCGTGTAAACACTGGGATATAGTTGTAGCACCCTATTTATAACCTAAGTTTTGGAAGGCAGACCTCTAGAGCAAACTCGCTAGCTCCACCGGCCTTCTCAGACTGCTCTGGGTTTGACTGACACACTGTTTCTCAAAGAGTATGGTGGACGATGGGTGGGGGAAGGTTTCTAACAGTAACCTCTGACCTTCACATGCACACGTACAAACATACACTCAGCATGCACGCGCACCTATACATGTACAAACACACATGCACACATGTACACACACACACACACACACACACACACGTGCTCTCATACTGCAGACATATACACAAGAAAAGAGAAAAATACTGGCAATGAGGGGAAACGGCAAAGATGGAGGCGGGGAGCTCCTAAGACAGGGCTCGAATGGGGCCGTGTCAGATTCTAATTTTACTCTGAGATACCCCCCAGAGAGTTTTAAGATAGTACTGACATGATCTAATTTGTGATTAAAAAAAAAAAATGTCACTCTGGCTTTGTGCGGAGGCAAAAGGAAGCTGGAAGCAGAGGCACCAATTAGAAGCCTGCCACTCTGATCCACAGTGATGGAATTGGGGTCGCAGTAGGGGGAAGGTTGCTGGAAGGGATTTTGCCGTGACTGTTGTTCCAAGGCAGGACAGTTTTCAGTTACCGATAGTAGGACATAAGAAAAAGAAAGAATGATACGGTGTTTTTTGTTTTATTTGGGGTTTTTATTTATTTATTTATTTATTCATTCATTCATTCATTCATTCATTCATTTATTCATTACTTGAGCACTGCAAGACTCACGGTGCCAGTTAGAATGAGGAAGAGAAAAGCGGAAGGAGCCAATCCGGTGTGAAAAGTGGGCCGGGGAGGAGACCGAAGGTTAAGCCTGACATCTAAATGGGTGTGTCGGTCTCCCATTGGATGGGCAAGCCTTGAGTTCTCAGGGAGGAGTTACGGTTAGTTCGCGACTGCGGTTTGGAGAAAAAGAAGAGGCTAAGGACCGAGCACTGGGCTCCCCAGCGTATAAGAACTCGGAAGACGAAGGGGGGAAAACGAGAGCTGTGAAGAAGTGTCGAAGGGGAAGCAACGGGGAGAGAGAGTGAGGGCTTGGAACCTAGTGCGGAAAGACCATCAGGAGAAGGGAGGAATTGTCTGTGAGGGGACACGCTGATGCTGATGCTGATGATGCTGATGATGCTGATGCTGCTGCTGCTGATGATGCTGATGATGATGATGCTGATGCTGATGCTGATGCTGGGTCAACAGGATGAGGACTGAACACCGAACACTGGAGGTAGCGACTTACATTTGATTTCCTGGCAGCCAGTGACATAGCCAGTACTTAGAACCCGCTCCAAAGCAGAGTCCTCACGCGGGCCTCACCAATTCCTCACTTGCAGGGCCATGGTAAAAAGTTTAAAAACACGTGATAAAAGCTTGCATCTCTCCCCTTGGTTTGTACCTGTCGCCTTTCCTGTGGAGTAGTAGCCTGCTCGATTCTGTACATGGCAGGCTAATCACTCAGAGAGCCTAAATACTGATGGTACCCAACAGATTATCTCACCTCACGCAATCCTAAAGGCACAAAGATTCAAGTAACTGAGAGGTCTTAATATCAGCTTTTATAATGTCATGTTCCAGACCCAGAAAAGGTTATCTGGAATGACTACAGACTTCCAGCTGAGCCTGGCCGTCACTTTGGACTCCAGGAACAGCAGAGCCTGACAGACAGGTCACCCCATGGGACTATCTCCCAGGCAGGTGCAACCGTGTCAGTAAAACTGCATTGGCCCCGCCCCGAGGCTAGCTTGTAGAGCTGGAACTGAGACTATGAACAACCAGGCCACAGTCTAACCAAGGCTGCTTATTATGAGACCGCCCCTCTCCCACTGCCCCAATTCTTCTTCTGTTTAAATCTAAATCTTCACCAAATGGCCGTTTTGTTAAAATCCTTTCCTGCTGTTTTCATATTAGTTTTTCTGGTTTGCCTTGAGGCAAATGGCTGGGCCTGACGTGTTGGAACCCCAAGCATCAGGCCTCTGGCTTAGGACTCTGGTAGACAGGAAAAGAAATCAAAACAATAAGTGATGCAATGTTTTCTCTTAGAAAGGGGTAACATGAGGAATGGTAGCTGGATGAGAAAACCTTTTGGTGTGTGCAGCTTTAGATGGGTTTTTGTTGTTGTTGTTGTTTTTTGAATCAGCCTCCACACTGTAGCCCAGGCTGGCCTAGAGATCACTATGTTTTTCTTTCATTTCACACAGATTCTCCTGCCTCTGCCTCCCACGCGCCGAGGTTATGTGTGTATGCCGCTGAGCCCCAAAAGCTTTGTTTTAGTATGAAGATGATCTCAGGACATCTGATGTACACCAGAAAGATCTAGTAGCCAGGGGCAAATTAATGATAGAAGAGAGAGAACTAACCAACAGTTACCTCCCATTGGCATGCCAAAATTGATTTATGCTTTGGCGACTGATGATCCTTAAAATTTCCTCTGATTTTTTTAAAAATAAATTTTAGCCAGTAAAAATCTTAATACTTAGTGTTTGTTCACTGAGCTCATTTCATTAAGATACATTTTCAGGTGGAGAATTATTGGGTCAAAGTCATGAACGTTTTAATAGTATTGGGAGTGCTCTGGTACTCTTGAAAATTTAATTTACCTTACTACCGGTAATGTATAAATTAAGTTTTACTGAAGTCTTAGGAGAGTTATGGCATGTATCTTTATGTCATAGTTTGGTAGGATCCTCAAAGTGTTTAGACACTCTTATCCTATGAGAATGATGTTAGCACTTTATAGACAAAGAAAATGTTTTCATTTCCTTTTTTGTTGCTTAATTGTTTTCAAACTAAATACTTCGCTATAGTAGTAATAATTATAACCATCGTTTATTTTGAAACATGTATTAAACCCGAATGGTATGGTAGGAGAAAAAATTAGTTTTTGAATCAGACCAGCATATACTTGACTCTCCAACTCATTACTTGGGCTTCTTTTTTTTGGTTTTTTGAGACAGGGTTTCTCTGTGTAGCTTTGTGCCTTTCCTGGAACCCACTTGGTAGCCCAGGGTGGCCTCGAACTCACAGAGATCCGCCTGGCTCTGCCTAGGCATGCGCCACCACCGCCCTACTTGGGCTTCTTACCAGTCACTTTAATTTCCTCTTCAATACATATGTGAATATTAATCTGTTTCCTAAGTCATAAAGAGAAGTAAAATTAGGTATCTGTAAGACCCCTGTTATCCAGTGGGAAAATTATTCATGAACATAACATCACTTTTGAAAGAACTTATTTTTTTTTTCTGAAAAGATCTTATAAACATACTATTTTCTTTTAAAGGAAAAATTTTTCTCGTGCAACATACCTTGTCCACAGTTCATAAAATTCTCGTTTTATAGTTTTGCTAACTACCACGGGGAGGGGCGGGGACCATGAATTTCAATGCTAGTCGATTGTTGAAACAGCAAGCACCCGGAAGGTCTCCTGGGAAAGCCCAGGCTGTGGCTGCAGACCAGGGATCAGCTGTGTCTCTGGAAATAGTAGCAGCCAGTTAGTTCCAGGTGACTAAAGGAGGCGTCAGCTCAGCTCGCAGCCTTTAGGATTAGTCCAACTTGCAACGGTGAGGGAATAGCAGGAAGGTTACAAATGGAAGTTGGATGCATCACAACACTCAGTCAAGTGCCAATCCGGTAAGAAAATCCATCGGGATGGGCAGTGGGTGGTCTGGGCGATGCCTTGAGGTTGCGAGCATAAACACTGGAATTTCTGTCTGTGGCTGTTTAAGTGAGTCGGCAGAGAACCTTCTTATTCTCAGAGAAACAGATTTAGCCTCTTAAGTCTGAAATGAAAAAAACAAAAAACAAACAAACAAAAAAAACCTTATGCAGTTACTCGGTGCGTCTTTACAGTAATGAGTCACTGTCCTCTGGAGTCTCCTGCAAAACTGACAACCACCCCCAAAGAATGGAATTACAAATGCATCCATTTGAACAGAACCCAAAAAGTTTCATAAAAGATAGTAAGGGAAGCAGATGTTTTCTCTGTTTTGTTCAGTGTATTCCCCACACTGGCATTTGGGGAAAGATGACCACATGTATGATAATTGGAAAAGAAAAGAAGGGTTACAGTGAGCTAAGCCAGGAAATCGAGACATTTTTACAAAGAGGGCACCTGGGGTCCCACCTTTACATATAGACTTCACTAAAATGCTGGTCAATATCTTCTGTTGTGATCTAGTAAAGAGACTGATGAATAAAAGTTTTTGATATGAGAAGCCCCTGGTCTAGTTCCCATCTAGGAATGGCAGTTTTGCTGTTTTCCTTCAGTGAACCAAGAACCTTGACTTTTAATTTTTGTAGCTCTTACAATAATTTTGGCCCTAATTAAGAATTCTTTATGAATTCATAGTTTGCACAGAAACCAATATTCTCAGATAAAGAGACTCTCACAAAATGTTTACAAAGAGATTTATTTCAAAATGTATTTATTAAATTCCCACTGTGTTCTTGGTACTATGTACAGGGTCTGGGCCTACAGAGATGGAAAAATGGGAATTTAGTTTGAACATCTAAAATAGTATTAGTGTTTCTGATATTGGCACAAAGTTATGGACAATTTTGATTCTATCTGTGGTCCTTAGGAATAAATAACAATGTAAAAAATAATGTAGTTGGTATTTTCATCCATCGTTATAATAAAATTGGATTGACTTCCTGTCTGATTCAATATTGCAGAGAACAATCACCCAGAATAGCCCAGATAAATCATTTGACTTGAGAAATCAAGCTCCATTTCCTATAAAATACTGGGCTGCCAGATTTTTTTTTTCTTGTGAGTGGATCTCTAGTATGAAACCTGAGCAGATAATAATGTAAAATGAGGGCCAGAATTTCAAAGTAGCATTGGAGGTTTAGCAGCTAAGTTTTAGACTAAGGAAAAAGAAGGGAGTTTTCAATGATTTTTCTTTTAGTGTCTAGCATACACACACACACACACACACACACACACACACACACACACATTTTATATATATACACATATATACATACATATACATATATATTTAATACGAAAAGGGTTTACCACCTGTTTAAAACTCTTACTTACTAGATAGTAAAGCTCCAAAGAAGGCGTATCTTTTTAGTTTCTTATACCAGAATATACAGCTTCCACAGTCTTCAATTTATTTTTTAAATGATCACCATGAATCACTGTTAATAACTGATGTAGAATTGTACAGTATAAAGTTAACCATTTCTATCTTGAGCTATATAATAAGGAAGAATATGCTATATATAGCCTCTTTGTTTTTTTTTAACAATTCATTTGCTTTGATAGGACAATTTGATAATTACATCACAGATAGAGCAATTCTAATAAACATCACAGCCTCGTTCTAATAAAAGGGAAAAAAAAGTCTCACTGTAAGGATTAAGAAGTACCAGGATGAAACTGGCACAGTCATGCTGCGTATAAAAGCTTCGTTGCAAACAACAACACTCAGAATCCTGCTTTGCTAGAAATGAGATGTCTCTGAAAGTGCTCATCACTGAAATAACACATTGTGGGAAAATTATATGGTTATTATGATGTTGCCATCTCCTTCCGCAGATGAAAGAACCACAGGCATACTAAAACTTATTCCACGCTCTATCTTTATTCATTTTAAGTTATGCAGAAAATTGTTAATGCCTACTGTGACAGAAAAATAATCAAGATTACCAAGGACATTCAACCACAGCATTTTTAGTTGCATCTCAAAAACACATGCCAATAAACCACACTTCATTTTGATCACGTTTCTTGGAGAATTGTGCATTGCACCAGATGAGGGAAAGTGGAGTCCTATTACACCCACTGAAGTGAAACATAAACTCCTCCGTGGTGGGAATCAAAAGAAACATGTGACACCCATCCATGCAGGGTTAGACTCCAAACCACTCAGACGGTGTTTCAGAGCTTGTGTGGTCTCCTCCCTTTTCATGACTCAAGCTTTCATATGTGATCACTTGCAAGTCTGGAAATAATATGCCCCTGTTGTCTGAATACTGGAACATTTAAAAAAAAAAAAGGAAAGATAACCATCTGACACTTTTATTCATATCAAATAAAGCACCAGTGGCCAGTATAAATTAATAATTTCTTCATTTTAATATGGTATCTACATATTTGGTGGCTTAAAGCAACTTCAGTTTATGACTAGAAAGCAAGTTCTCTGGAGGATTTAAGGCTTGTAATTTCACCCTTGGATGTCTATTTCTAAGCAGTTCTAGACACCATTTAGACATGAGTCTCGTCTTCACTGGTATTGGAGGTAGGGGTGGCATGCCTCATTTGTTCTTTCAGATGCGCTCTGTGAGCGAAGCACTCCGAGCAGCGATAGTCAGAGATTTGTTACCGTTTGTTTATTCACTTGTCTGCTGTTTTGTCCTTTCGTTATTGTCGGGGTTTTGGTGGTTGGTTGGTTGGTGGAAACAGAGGCTCGCTATGTGGCCCTAGCTGGCCTGGAACATGCTATGTGGATCAGGCTAGCCTTGAACTCACAGAGATCCTTCTTTGCTGAGATCAAAGCCATGTACCACCTCACCTGTCAAGTTTTATTGTCTTGATGGGGCTCATCATAGAAACCTGAGTGTGTCCGACCTCATTTTTCCAACAACGTTTGGCAGTGCACTGTTTTTTTTCTGCCTGGACCCAGTTCGAGCCACTTTCAGCTCACACTCTGGCTGCCATCTTCTGCCCCC
>CABHPQ010161647.1:3660-39733 GCA_902168405.1 Peromyscus aztecus | reverse complement strand
TGTTTACTTGTGTAAACAAGCCGTATTGCCTTTCTTTTTTTGGTGGTGGTGGGGGCTCTTGTACTTCAACTTGGAGTAGCTCTGGTCAAGGTTGTTGCTTAATAAAATGGAGTCCTTCTAGGCTTGACACTGTTGGAAAGCAGATATTCCCTATGGTATAGAGTATCACTGAGCAGACTGCCCTGGCTTCCTCGCTGTCTCTCCTTCTCAGTGGCACCTGCTTTTCCTATGAGTCTCACAGGTTCCAGGAAAGCTTCCTCTAAATTCCATGACCTGTGTCCATAAGTCAGTGAATCTTAGCACTAGCAGTAAGCCCTGAATTTTTACCTTCTTCTGATATTCCCAAACTTGTTGGAAAGGGGGAATCCATATCCATGGAAGACTGGAGTTGGGCTCTGTCATAATTGCTAGTGTCCTCAGATCCTCAGATGTTTCTAGACATTGCTTTTTGTTTTAAAATTTTATTTATGAATTATTGTTGTATACACAGTAATAATACATGGTGTGGTGTGTGTGTGTGTGTGTGTGTGTGTGTGTGTGTGTGTCCGTGATATCCTGCATGCTACAACTTGCATTTTGGAGGTCAGAGAACAACTTCATGAAATGCATTCTCTCTTTTATGCGGGTTCCCAGGATTGAGTTCATGTCACCAGGTTCATGCAACAAGTACCTTTACCTGCTGAGCCACTTTCCCAGTATCTACACATTATTTTAAAAGGCAGAGTCCTGCTCGAGGTAGGCCTTACTGTACATGAACAGAGTTTTGCATTAGGAGAAAACCCTAAGTGTTAGGTCTACGAAGTTCTCCATGGTTACCCTGAACAGGGTTTTTCTAACTCTTAGGGAGGACGGGAGAAAGCAAGTATATACAGAAGTTAACAGAAGGCTCTAGAGTTTGGTGTGGTGATATAAGGTGGCACAATCAGTTCTTATTAGAGCCCTCAATTCTTTTCCTTATACATGCTGGCTGCTTTGTCTAGACTATTTATCAGCTCCTGGCACCCATCTAGACTATACATTCATTAGTCACTTGGGCCAGAGGGGAAGACTGCTGCCGATGAATGCCAATGGGCCTGGACCCAGGCCTGCCCACCCACTCATCTTGCCAGTTTGAATGGCTGCAAATGGAATGTAATGTTAGGATCCAGCTATTGCTTTGGAAGTAACATCTCCAGCAGCCTTCCCCTTTTACAGATACTGACATCCACCTTACTTAGACATTGTCTAAATCGCTAGCTAACAGACTTGCTGAGATTTCTCACCTGGAGAAATGAGCTTATATCAAAATGGGTGCTAGTGGCCACACATCCTGCTCCCCATCCCCCTCCACTGGCCCACAGGCTCCTCTGCCTCTCTTGCCTGGTAATCTGAGAGTCTGCAGCCTGGATCCTGCTTTGAAACAAATTCCATCCCCAGAAAGCTGTAAGATCACCTCTTCCAGGCAGGTCCACATTCCTCTCTTTAGAGCTCAGGCCATGCTGTTGCCCTTCTGTCTGCTCCAGAGAACCTCATGGGAACATTCCCAACAAGAACTAAGAAAATGATCAGCTAGAAAACAGACCAGACAGATAATCACCCTGGCCAGGACTGTTTCTGTGTACAACTTGTGTTTTGTCTTAATCCTTTCTCTTTTTTAAATTATTACAATTTTTAAAAATAGAAGTATGTGCCAGATGCCCAAAGCCAGATCTGGAATTATCAAACCCCTTGATTTGTTCTCCCAGAAAGAGCCAGACTGACTTATAGAGCTGTTCTTTCACTCTCGGTCCTCTGTCTCTAATTGGCATATTGGGACTGCTGGCCAAACTTAATCTCTCATGATTACAAGAGTCAGGATGCTGAGTTTTAAATTTTTTAGTTATATTATGAACTAGGAAATATTTGGACTAATGGACCTAATTTCTTTTGTTATGATTTATTTGTAGTTTATGTGCATTGGTGTTTTGCCAGCCTGTATGTCTGTGTGAGGGTGTCAGACCCCTGGAACAGGAGTTACAGACAGTTGTGAGCTGCCATGTGGGGGCTGGGAATTGAACCTGGGTCCTCGAGAAGAGCAGCCAGTGCTCTTAACCACTGAACCATCTCTCCAGCCTCTGTTTTTAATTTATGTGAGCACTTATTTCTTATGAGCCAATTTGTTGTCATACATACAATATAAAAATGTAAGCACGAGTAGACAGGATTTATACTTATATAGCCATACATAGATTTAAATATAAAATATAAAATGTTACAGTATTTATTTAGATTTATCATTTGTCAGTCATAAGCTAAATTGTTCATTTAATTTTTTTCTTTTTTTTGGTGTGTGTGTGTGTGAATGTCTACTAAGCATGACTAGATGCTCAAGATGGCTAAAAGAGGGTGTCAGATTCTCTGGAGCTGAAGTTATAGGTGTTTGTGAGTGGGAACCAGACTAGAGTCTTCTGGAAGAACATGAGTAGCCAATTCTTAAGCCTCTGCATATTCTTTTCTATCATTATTAAATGGTGCTTCCAAAATCTGTACTTTTATAGATACAACTTTAAATGTAAGCAACATAGAAAATTTAAGTACTTTTAAAAATGTGTATTTGTTTATTCTTTGAAAATGCCTCACATGTGTTCAATGTATAGATTATATCCATCCCATGATTCCCCCTTACAGTCTCTTTCCAGACCTACTGCACTATACCTGCCTGCCAACTTTATGCCCTCTTTAATCCACTGAGTTTAATTAGTGTCTCCAGTATGTTTGTGGGTGTGGGGTCATCCTAGCAGGAACAGCATCTCTTAAGAAAACAGATTCTCTCTCCTCCAACAGCAGTTAACCGTCAATAGCTCCTCTGTTAGCCCCTCCCCATTTATTCTGAAAGTTTGACTACTTTGATCTTGTGCTGTTCTTATTCAAGCAGCTACAGCTGCTCTGAGTTCATACGTGAAAGAGCCCTGTTCTATCTAGAAAGCATGATTCCCAATAGTCCTCCCTGACTTCTGACTCCTGCAGTGTTTCCTTCCCCCTCTTCCACAATGATTCTTGAGCCTCATGGGGAACAGGATGCATTTAGAGCTAAGCTTTCCAAAGTCACTTTTCCCTGCATTTTGATGAATTGTGGGTCTCTGTATTAACTTCACGAAGAAGCAAGCTTCTTTGATGAGCGTTGAAAGCTGCACTAACTAATCTATTGCTCTAACCGTAAGTGTTTGGAAGGCAGTTTGATACTGTGTCTATTTAGCAGAATAATAGCATATGTTCTCCCCTAAGGCCTGTGACCTAGACAGCTGTGGGGTTCTATCTTGTGGAGCAGGCTGTGCATTCAATCAGCAAGCAGTTGGTTGTTACCCATTACATTGATGCCACCCTTGCATCAGTGGGCATGTCTTGCCAGGCAAGTCATTATATTATAGCTTGGAGAGTTCATGGCTGGTAAGATTTTTTTCCCCAGCAACCTACACATCACCTTTGGCGTTGTGAAAGCTAGCCAACAGAGATGAAGATTCCATATGAGTACCAACTTGATTTTTCCATTTCTTGTGGCTCAAGTATAAGGTGTCTTCAGCAATAGGGTCTTACCATCAAGTTCTGGTGGGTAACCAAGAACAATAGTGATAACCTGTATTGTAAAACTTAAGTCTTGAAAACATGAACTCTCCCCTGATCTCTAAGCAGGCAGTAACACATTGGTTTTCAAATGACATTTTTGTTTTTATACTCCTACACTGGCCGTCGCAAGAAACTTGGAGAAAACTTCTAGTTTTGTTTGTATCACAGAGGAGAGAGAACATGCATGCAAATGATCATATGCTAATGATGCAATTATATGTCAGAATTTATCTGAAAAATGGAAACTATGCTATTTTTACTTTTTGTAAGACATAATTCTTTTTAAACTTACATGGAGTGAGCGAAGGTATCTCCTGGAGGTTATGAGTTCTTGTGGCTGTATCTTCAGAAAAGGCAATTAAACTGAAACCTATTAGGCCTCTTTTGGAGCAAACCAATATAAAGGCAAATTGGAGATATACCAAGAGACATTTTAAAACAGATATTAGCACAGATTTTTTTTTTTTTTTTTTTGGTTTTTCGAGACAGGGTTTCTCTGTGTAGCTTTGCGCCTTTCCTGGAGCTCACTTGGTAGCCCAGGCTGGCCTTGAACTCACAGAGATCCGCCTGCCTCTGCCTCCCGAGTGCTGGGATTAAAGGCGTGCGCCACCAACGCCCGGCTAGCACAGATTATTAGAGAAATGTCCAGGGGTTAAGACTAGGCATGGGCTTCTCAAGGGAGAGTCTCAGGTAAGTGCCCTTACAATGAGTATATATGAGATCTTGGTAGCTTATCAAGTTATATTTCCAATTACTATGAAGATATTACACCCTCTACCAACTTTTTAAAATTAAATTTAATGTTATATGTATGGGTGCATTTCTGGCACATATCTGTACCACATGTGTGCAGTATCCAGAGTCCAGAAAAGGGCATTGGATCCCCTAGAACTGAAGTTGTTAGCCACTGTGGGAGTGGTGGGAACCCAGGTCCTCTGGAAGAGCAACCAGTGTTCTTAACCTCTGAGCCATCTCTCCACGCCCACCCCCCCAATTCCTTAAATATTCCTCATAGTATATTTTACAACAGGGTTAAAAGTATAAAGAATTTCCTTTTGTAAACAAAATTGTAAAGTAGATTTATGAGGTTTGTTTAAATTGGCAATGAGGAGGCATTATCAGTTCTGACCCTATTTAGCCCAATTCTCTTTGATAAGATGTCATAAAGAAAACGTAATGTTCCTATAAGCAATTTTGGCTTTGTCATTGTTGGTCTTTCCTGAACCCCACAAGCAGGAATGACAAGCCAGACCTTGAATCAATGGCCTAGTTTCTTCCCATACTTTCTTTCGTAGGCCCCAATAATTTAATTTCCCGTCTTTCTCACCATATATATAGTTTATACGTATATAAACTATGTAGTTATATATATCAACCCAATAAAACATTCACAATTTAAAATCCTTTCTCACTAAAAGCCTTTACATTCTATTACACTTTTACTAAAAATACATCCTTAGAGTCTATGAGTTGACTTGGTGGGTAAAGGTATTTGTCATCAAGTTTGACCACCTTAATTAGATCTCTGAGACCTAATGGTTGGAGGAGAGAACCAACTCCTGAAGTTGTCCTTTCAACTCCACAGGTGTACCATGGTACTGGAGGTCCCTCTCCCCACCCTCTCTCTCTGCCCCCTGCCAGACATATAAATAAAAATAAATAAATGTAACTTAAAACAAGAAGGAAAATGTATATCCTCACTTATATCAGTTTAACATGTTTAATTAACATTTATATCCATTTCTCTTCTCCCTGCTGGATTCTTTTTCTTGTTTTTCAGTATCATAAACACAGGGACAAAACAAATAAAGTGACCTATTAAACAGGAGTTACCACTCAATTCACATTTATGATATAACGGAACAAATGAAGGTTTTCTTCTTATGTATAAGGCTTTGTCCCTTGCTGGGCTTAGACAGACTTTGTCACTTGGGTTTTTGTTGTTTTCTCGTGTTTTTAGTTTACTTTTTTAAAAACTGAGTGTTGTATATGTTATATGCTGTGCTGTGTGCGGAAGTCAGAAGAGAGTTTCAATTCTCTTCATGCAGTATGTGGGTTCTGGGAGTCACACTCAGGTTGTCAGACTTGTCGAAGGCAGCTTTACCCACTGACCCACCCATTTTGCAGGCCTACTGTGTTGTTGTTTTGATTTGTTTTTGGTGTTTGTGTGTGTGTGTGTGTGTGTGTGTGTGTGTGTGTGTCAGAAGTCTTGCTTCAGGCTTATTTATGGCATATAGAACCGAGAGTAACCTTAAATTCCCCTGCACACCAGAAGAGGGCACCAGATCTCATTATGTACAACCATGTATGGTTGTGGGCCACCATGCTGTTGCTGGGAATTGAACTCAGGACCTCTGGAAGAGCAGCTAGTGCTCTTAACCTCTGAGGCATCTCTCCAGCCCGCTGGGATTATTTTTGTCCATTATTTTAGTCAGGCTGACTGTGACTTTGAAGGCTGAATATTTGATTATTGTCCATAGAGAAGAGGGGACTATACTGCATGTTCCCATGCTGTTTCCAGTTTATCTTTGCCTTATGTGTATAGATGTGATTTTTGTACACAAGACGTGATTCTGGTATATCATCTCTTCTCAGTAATCAGTTCTTCTGTTTCAAGATTGCTGAGTAAAGATTGATTTCTTTCATTCAGTGTATTTGTCTGTGTGCATTGATAGCTTAGTGCCGTGGTTATTGTATCAGTCTTTTGTTTATGTTAGGCATATTTTATATTCTTACTTAAATAATAAATAACTGTTGGACATTGATTTCAACTACTTTGATAAAATAGACTTATTATATTCATTAGTTATTTTTTCTGTAGGTGTGATTAAATAAAAATCTGACAGGCAAGCTAAGGGAGAAAGATCTGGTCCACAGATTAGAGTACAGTCTGCCTTGGTGGGGATGTCAGGGAAACAAGCAGGTGAAGTAGATGCTAATGGCATCCAGTCAGGAAACAAAATGATGAATAAATGCTGATTCTCAGGTCACTGTCTTCATTTTATACAGTCTAGAGTCCTCTACCTAGGGAATGATCCTACCCACAATCAAGGTGGATATGCCTACACCAATTAATGCAATCAACATAATCTCTCAGAGACATTCTTAAAGTATAACCTCAGTCTAGATACCTCTCATGGGTGCACATGGAGGCATGTCTCTTGGATGACTCTGGAGTCTGTCAAGTTGATAATATTAACCATCACAATTCCAGCCCTTGTCAGCTTGACACCCAGACTTATCATCAGTTTTAAGCCATAACCTTCTGCCCCTTATCTCCATAGACTGATGACCATGTTATAATGTAGTATACATTTATCCCAACACCAAAAACTCCCCATAGTCATTAATCATGTTTAAACAATTTGAGATTCCAAAGTATCTTAACTGTGAGGTCCTATAAAATGAAAAACAAGTTACATACATCCAATATATACATTTATTTTTATTTTATGTGCAGTGATGTTTTGCCTACATGTATGTCTGTGTAAAGGTGTCATATCCCCTGGAACTGGAGTTACAGACAGTTGTGAACTGCCATGTGGGTGCTAGGAATTGAACCCAGGTCCTCTGGAAAAGTAGCCAGTGCTCTTAACTGCTGAGCCATCTCTCCAGCCTTGCATAATTCCAAATATATAATGGCCCAGAGCAAACATTCCTGTTATAAAATGGAAGAATTGGGGCAAGCTATGGTGGACCAAAATAAGATACAAATCCAGCAAGGCAAACATCAAATCCTACATCTCTGTGCCTGACATCTAAATTTGATGAAATTGTCTACATTCCAAAGGGTAGGTAGCAGCACCACCCCAGAGCTGCTGCCTGCATCACATAGAGTCTGTGTCTTGGACTGGACTCTGTGCCTATAGCTGTACTTGGCAGATAGCTGTTGTTAAGGTCCTGGTATCTCTAGTATCCTGTGGTCTCCAATAGACTTCACCTTCAGAGCTCTACTTCTGAGGCCCACTTTGCAGGAACTCTTGACTCTCCTATAAGGTGCCTGACCTCAGCTGTTCTCTATGACCTCCCTGTCTGACATTCTTCATTCCTTCAGAACTAGTACCATGTGGATGCCAGTGCCCAGTTCTACAGCCACCTCAGGTTGGAGCCTCTGGTTTTGCCCTCAGGCCATCTTTCTTCTTGTTTCAATGTGCCCTAATAGGTTTTCCTCTAGTGACACTGATGTTTTTTATCAATCACAGCTGCTCTCAGCATGGTTTTTCAAACTTTCACAGACATGGCCCATTAAGCCCTGCTTTTGGCATTCAAGGGCTTTTCTAACCCAAATACCAAATTTTCCATGTTCCTCCCACAAACAATGCCTAAGATGGTCATGTGTATCACATAAACAGCCCCAGTATAGAGTACCAGTTTTCTCTTTCCTGGTTGCTGGGATAAAATATCCTGGTGAAAGTAACTGGAAGAAGGATTGGCTGAGTTACATGGCAGGGAGGTCAGGATATCAGGAGGTTGGATTAGCTGCCCAAATGACCCACAAACAGGAAGCAGAACCTGATGAATGATACTGATGCTTAGCTCCTTTCTTCATTTTATACAGTTCAGGATCCTCCTGCTCAGGAAATGCTACCACCAACACTTAAGATGTTTGTTCCCACATCAAGTAATGTAATCTAGATAATCACAGATGTACCAGGGGCTTGTGTCCTACATGATTATAAATTCTATAAGGTGGCAACCTTAACCATCACACTTCTTAAAAGTTTGTTATAGAATGTACAGAATTTTGTACATGTCTGTGACAGGTGACATGGTGGCTAGTTAGAGCTGCTTCCAGAACATGTGGCATTCTTCTTGTTTCATTGTCTACTGACATTCTCCAATAAAAATGGTAATGTTAATTTATTAGTACAATGAATTATCCATAATCAGTCCTGTCTTAAGTTTTGTGTTTAGTTGCTGTGACAAAATTCCTAAGAAGAAATGTTTTGTTTTTAAAGATTATTTTGTTACTTATTTGTGTGTGTGTGTGTGTGTGTGTGTGTGTGTGTGTGTGTGTACACGCGTGCATCTCCCCTCCCCAAGAGAAGCCAGGAGGCATTAGATCCTCTGGAACTGGAGTTATAAGTGGTTGTGAATTGTGTGATGTGAGTAGAGTTTCTGTTGCTGAGGTAAAATATTATAATCAAAAGCAACCTACGGAGGAAAGTGTTTATTTCAAATCACAGTTCCACATCATAGCCCCATTACTGAGGGAAGTTAGGGCAAGAACTCAAAAAAGACAGGAACCTGGAAGCGGGAGTTGATGCAGAGACCATGGAGGAATGTTGCTAACTATCTTGCTCCCCATGGCTTGCTCTGCCAGGACCACCTGCCCAGGGGCGGCACTATCCACAGTGAGCTGGGCCCTTCCACATCAATCATCAATCAAGAAAATATATTGCAGATTTGTCCACGGACTAATCTGATGGCGGCATTTTTTTTTTCCGTTTTTGAGACAGAGTTTCACTACATAGCCCTGGCTGTCCTGGAACTCACTGTGTAGACTAGGCTGGCCTCAGAACTCACAGAGATCTGCCTGCCTCTCCCAAGTACTGGTATTAGAGGTGTGAACCACTCTGCCCAGCACTGGGGGCCAATTTTCAATTGAGGTTACTTCCAAAATGAGTCTAGCTGGTGTCAAGTTGACCTAAAACTAGCCAGCATACTAGTCCTCACAAAAGCAGTGAGGACTCCTGATCCCCTAGCCATCTCTCCAGTTCCCCTAAGAAGAAATCTTGGGGGAGGATAGGCTGTTTTGGCTTATAGTTCAAGATACAGAGCATCATGGCTGGGAAGGCATTGCTGGAAGATCTTGAGGTGCCTTGCCACACTGAGTCTCTGAATATATTGGGTTCTAACCTGTGTCTGATGAGCACTTACAAGAATTCTGAGAGAAAATAGATACTGTAAAAGTGGCATGTGATTGATACCAACTGTTGAGAAAGCTACTTCTTTCTTTACAGTTGGGGTGAGGGAGGTATCCCTCTGTATAGCAGTTGCAGACACCAGGAGAAGTAGAATTGTCTTCTGCATTACTAAGAATGCAGTCTTGCAGCTGGTATTGACTGTGTTTGGGGCATTAGACAATCAGAATTCATTGTAAATGTTGAACCAAAGTACAAAGAGAGGTTAACACAACCTAGCTAAACAAGGATGGACCTATCCTGTTGTTGCCTTACCAGATAGCTCCAATCTGCTGTCAGAATTACTGCATGAGAGATTCTTAGTGTGTATGAAATGTAAGAGTGATGACCAAGATATGACTTAAACGCACATAGGAACATTGAATCTTACCAACTTCTTATGAGTTAAGATTAGCTTTCCAGTACTGTGAGACTCACACTTCCTTGTGGAAATGTATATGGGCTCTTTCAGGAGTCAGTAACCTTTGAGGATGTGGCTGTGAACTTCTCTCTAGAGGAGTGGGCTATGCTGAATCCATCCCAGAAGAACCTCTACAAAGATGTGATGCAGGAAACCTTGAGGAACCTGGCCTCTATAGGTGAGTATGTCATCATTCCTTTAATTAGTCAATCAAAGAAAAAGTGCTTCTGCATAAGTTTAAGTATGGTAAAGAAACATTTAGGTGAATATGTGAGATGGATCACTTTTTTAACTTTTATTTTTATTTCATGTGCCTTGGTGTTTTACCATGGGTGTTGGGTTCGCTGGAAATGGAGTTACAGACAGTTGTGAGCTGCCATGTGGGTGCTGGGAATTGAACCTGTGGCCTCTGGAAAAGTCAGTACTCTTAACCACTGAGCCATCTCTCTAGCCCCTGTGAAAAGGATCACGTTTTACTGTGAATTTTGCTAGAATTTATTAACATTTACTATGATATCACAATTTATAATGATTTCCCTTGGTTTGTGTTTTAGGAAACAGTTTAGAGCACCATATCATTGAAAATATATACCGAAATTCCTGGAGAAAACTAAGGTAATATGGACCTCAAGAGACAGCCCCAAAAGTTGTGTGGTTGTACATTTTCCAAAGTAGCAAAAGACACATGTATATCCAGTTTCAAACTCAGTTACTCTCAGGAAATTTTCTTCAAAACTGGAAACATTAAATATCAACATTCTGAAAACATTATAAGGTTTTCAGTACTGGAAATAACTGGAACATCACGATCCCTGAAGTGATTTTTATCGTATTTGATATATACCAACTTTTCACCATACAATGTTATTAAAATTTAAATATTAATTTATCCACAAAACTTACATATAAAGTATATATGATACAAAAAGCAGGTATATTTTTAGGCTTGGACTAAATATCAAAATTTCATTGTGGACTTTGAAGTAGTTCATGTAAAATGATTGTAGTCATTTGTATGGTGCATCAAAATTGTACAAGTATTGAGAATTATATATATTGTTTTTGTTTTACAAATCCATTTTTAGTGATTTTTCATTAGTTTAGCTCTATGAAGGGTGCAGTCTCACTTGGATTCTATGTCCAGTGGCCTTTGCAGCAAGTTTTCTTGACAATTTGGCATGAAGCATGCCACTGTTTCTTGGAGCTGAATTACCTTCCCCAAATTATTGCTGTTGGTTTTTTTCCCTTCCAGGGGTCACTGTGTTGTTTTTTGCTTTACGCACATAAACACATCACTGCCTAAGTAGAATTTGGTTTCATCTTGGTCATGAACTCCTTCAATTTTAAGAAGAGCCATGTGCCTTCTTTGGTTCTGGAGATCTCACTTTTTATAGCCATCAAAAATAGTCTTGCACCAACAGCCTTCCAGACATACTTGTTTTTTAGAAGTCCTGTTTCTAGCAGGCCTCTTCAGGTGCCAAGATGGCATCAAGAATTTAAATACGTATTTACGTATTTTAGTATGACATAAGACATGCTTGCTAGACATGTAAATGGTATAACACAACCACCTGTGAATACCACTGTTTTTGTTACAGTTGTCCCCAGAGTCTCTGAGAGCATTCAGGCAAATGCCTTTAAAAGTTCTGACAGGATAGAACCAACGTTTCTACTGACAACTAGTTAATAAACTATCAGTGATGCACATTTGCTTTCTTACAGTGGTCAAGTGGTGGAGGGACTCTATGACTTCAAAGATGATCATCATCAGTGTGCAGAAATCTTTGACTTCACTACACAGAGCATTGTAAACCAGAACCCCTTTCCAGGAGTACATATATGTGAAAACAGTGGATGTGCAAGAGTAGTCATTGGCCATTTGTCTCTAAGTGTGCTCCTTAAACCCGACACAGAGCATGAATCATATGAAGATCAGGAGTATGGAAAGGAATTGTACAACAGTATGGAATTTGGGGCCACCTCCAGTTCTCTCCCATCGTTTGAGAACTATGAAAGTACTTACACTCTAGAGAGACTGTATAAAAATGAGAATTGTGATGAAGACTATAGATTTGGTCAAAATCTTCAAAAGACTTTGACTGAAGAAAAGCCCTTTGAATGTAAGCAATGTGGGAAAGCTTTCAGTTCTTCAAGGTACTTTCGAAGGCATGAGCGACGCCATCGGGCAAAGAAATCCTATATATGTAAGCAATGTGGGAAAGCTTTTGCTTTTCCCACTTACTTACAAACCCATGAAAGAATTCACACTGGGGAGAAGCCCTATGTGTGCGTGCAGTGTGGGAAAACCTTTGCTCATTCTCGTTCCCTTAAAACACATAAAAGAACTCACACTGTTAGGGACCTCTTTGTGTGCAATTACTGTGGGAAAACCTTACGTCATTATAGTTCTCTTCAAATTCATACAAGAATTCACACAGGAGAGAAACCTTATGTATGTAAACCATGTGGCAAAGCCTTCATTACTTATCGTTCCTTTCGAATACATGAAAGAATTCACACTGGGGAAACACCTTATGAATGTAAGCAGTGTGGAAACACCTTCATGCGTTGGATTCAATTACGAAAACATGAAATAATTCACAGTGGTGTGAAACCCTATGCTTGTAAGCTATGTGGGAAAAGCTTTACTTGTTCTGGTTCCCTGAGAACACATGAAAGAATTCACACTGGGGAGAGGCCTTATGTGTGTGACCAGTGTGGGTATAGCTTTACTCGTTTGAACTCACTTTTAAGACATAAAATAACCCACACTGGCGAGAAGCCCTATGTGTGTAATCATTGTGGGAAAACTTTTCCTCGTTCTGCTTCTCTTCAAAGACATATAAAAATTCACACTGAGGAGAAACCCTATGTATGCAAGCAGTGTGGGGTTGCCTTTGTTACTTCTACTGAACTTCTAGAACATGAACAAACACACATTGATGAAAAACCTTACGTATGTGAGCAATGTGGGAATGCCTTCGTGCTTTGGAGTCAGTTTCAAAAACATAAAGCACTTCACAGTGTCCCCGTTTCCTATATTTGTCAGCAGTGTGGGAAAAGCTTCACTTCTTCCAGGTCACTGAAAACCCATGAAAGAATTCACACTGGCGAGAAGCCCTATGAGTGTAAGCAGTGTGGGAAAACCTTCCTTTGGTCTTACTCCCTTCAAAGACATGAAAAAACTCATGGTGATGGGAAGCCCCATGTGTGCAAACAGTGTGGGGAAGCTTTCACATATTACAGTCATCTTCAGGTGCATGAAAAAATACACATTGATGATGAACCCTATAATTGTAAATACTGTGGGAAACCCTTCTTCACTTTGAACCATTTACATAGACATGAATTACTTCACACTACCATGGATTCCAGTATTTTTTAATAATGAATTAGGGAAAAAATTTTTTTTTGGCTTGGTAGCTTTCAAAGACATAAGCAAAATCACACTGGGGGAAAAAAAAACCTGGATTTGTGCTAGCAAAGTGGAAGAGCCTTTTGCATTGTTTCATTGAAACAAACTTGAAGCGCCACAATGGAAAGAAATATTTTTTTAAAAAAAATCAATGTGCAAATGGTTTTTGTGTTTAAAGTTCCTTGAAGTACATGAAAGAGAAACAAACCTATGACTGCAAGTGATGTGGTGAAGCCTTCTGCAGTCCCAGATCATGGAGGAGACATGAGAAAGCTCACTCTAGAAAAACTTTTACTTGTATATGTGGTGTTGTAAAAAAACCCCTTCTCTTCCCCATTGCCCCTGAACACATGGAAGGAGTCACTATGGAGAGAAACCCTTCATATAGGCAATCTTGGATAGTCTTCAGTTATCATCACATCCTCTCACAGACATGAGAGAACCTACTGTAGAGAAACCTTAACAATAGGATTTGTGAACTCTTCATTATCATCCTGATAGCACTCACGAGAATGTACATGGGGAGAATTCCTATCAATGGAAAACTGATATGAACACCACTTGGTTCAATTAACAGATAAGGAAAGAACCTGATATGAAGTGCTGATTTGCTTGAAAGAGATGTTCAAGTTTTCATTTGGCACACATGGAAACACCAGATGAAAACCTTTGCTGTTGAAAAACATTGAAAGTCTAGAGCAGTAGCAAATATAGGAAAAGTCTTTTGAAGTCTTTTCATATTTGATCTGATAAATGTCAGTATTATGAAGGACTGGACATATTTTTTTCTTGTAGCATGCTCCAGGAAATGCACACTCTGAAGAGAATGTTATCAGTATAGTATTTTGTATTTATTGGAAAATTTTCAGGGGCTGATAGGAATGGCTTAGCCTTTAAGAGCATTTGCTGCTCTTCTAAAGGACCTGCATTTGATTTTCAGCAACAGATCACAGGTCTCCCAACTGCGTGTGACTCCAGTTTCAGGAGATCCAATTCTTCCCACACACATGTGACATAGGTTCACATGTACACATAAAAATAAGGTTTAAATTTTTTTGTCCCTGCCCCATGCCCAAAAGCTTTTGCTGTATATCCCAGGTTTCCCTGAAACTGGAAATCTCCCAGGTTCTAGCTCTTGAATGTTTAATGAAAGGTGTCTGCCTCCACATTCATTATCATTAGCTACTATTTAAAAGTTCATCTCGACTCATTTTTAAATTTTACTATACAAAGTAAGCATTAAGCAGAGCGTTGTGTTAACGTGGAATAGGAGCTTAAACCCATGAACTGGAGACCAGTAAGACCTACATATAAAAAATTACATTAATAGAAAATGTATTTTATTAAATTATTTTGTGAGGTTTCTTAAAGCAATCATGTATTAGTTTAATGAGTGATATCTTTTTGTATCAAATAAGGTAGGTGCTTCTTTCATTGTAAATTATGTTGGAATCATTGGTGAATTGATAATTGAAATATGCCAGTCCACATAAATATCTTTAAAAGGCTTTTCAGTATTTGTGTGTGAGTGTGAGAGAGAAAGAGATAGAGAGTAGGAATGTGCCAGCGGAGGCCAGAAGATGGTGTTGTATCCTTTGGAGCTAGCGTTACAGGTATCTGTGACATGCATGATGTGTGTGATGGGATCTAAATCCTAATCTTCATAGTAGAGCAGTAAGTACTCTTAACTGCTGAGCCATCCCTCAAGCCCCTGCATAAATGTCTTGTTTTCAGTCATGTTTATGGGTGGTTAAAAATATGACTTTGTGAATATTGGAATAATCCTATTGGTTTCATTTGGCTGATTTTGTGTATATTCTCATTTTTCATGAAAAAAAAAACACTTGTGCGTGCACGAGTGTGTATGTTGGAGCATTGCTTATGTGTTGATGGTATGGTTTATGTATTAGTGATGTTCACAATGTGAGCAAAGTAATATATTGGATGTCTTACTACTCTGTTGCTATGTTATTCCCCCAAGACAGGTCTCACTAATCCTGAAACTGGACAGCCAGCCAAGAAAACCCAGCATTTCTTGTCTCCTTACTCCCCATAGTGCTGGGTGTACAGACACACTCATGATTGCACAGCATGTGGTCTTACCCACTCAGCCACCTCCTCAGGCCTAAACTCCTTTTAAATTGATTTTGTCTCTTGTGTTTATGTTTCTCTCTGATGTGTTCTCACAGTCCTTGAGTACATGTTCTTTTAACTTTGAAGTATTTTCAAAATCATTTTAGAATAGCAAACATTAGGGTATGTTTAGTTTTGTTTTATTTTTCCTATTCAGATGGTAGGTGTAAGTATATTGTAATCATAGGTCAGATTACTTTGCCAAGTTGGCTTATTTTTTACTTTTGAGAATTTCATGTATACAATAAAAGATGATCGTATGTACCCACTATTTCTCCTTCCAGCTCTCCCTATATTCTCCCTCATATCCCCCTCTTAACTTTATGTCTTTAAATTACCCATTAGGTCTAGTTAGTATTGCTCATACATGCATGGGTATGGGGCCATCCACTGGAGGATGGGTAACCAGTAGTTACATTTTCACAAATGATTCTCCACACCCCAACAGCTATTCACTGCCAGTAGCTTCTTAGTAAGGGGTGGGGCCTGGAGATAATCTACCCCATCTGTATTAGGATTTTGGCTTGCTTCATTTTATAGGTCTTGTGCATGCAGTCACAGTTGCTATGACTCTAGTAACCATGCCCAAACCCCAGCATTTCATAGCAGTCCTCCTCACCCTTCCGTTCTTGCATTCTTGTTGCTTCTTTTTTGGCTTTCCCTGAGCCTTGGTGGTGGTAGGGATCAATATAGCTCTCTTGTTTAAAGGTGAACATTCAGTCTGTTCTTGTCCTTTGACCAGTTATGGATCTCTCCATTGACATCTGTCCACTGTAAAAAGAAGCTTCTCTGACCAATGTTGACAGTAGCCAAGGTCTGTTGATGCCATGAGCTGAGTGGTTGGAAAACTTGGGTTTTGTTTTTGTTTTTTTTGTTTTGTTTTGTTTTTGAGATGATGTCATGCTACATAGCCTTAGCTAGCCTGGAACTTTCTGTGTAGGCCAGGCTGTTGTCAACTTGGGCTTAGTTTTGTTTTATGTCAGGAACTATTATCATATATGTGTGATTATGGCGTTTCACTGTATAAATTTTGCTTTTCATGTATATTTCTTTTCATTGTGATTTCTCTAGTCATTACACTAAAGGATATACTGGTATTACTGCCTTCTTGCCAAAAATATGTTCAATAAATTCTAACAACTCTCTCCATACATGACAAGTGAGTGGCTCATCTGTAAAAGCATTCTCCATAGAGTTTCTGACAGGACTAATGTTTTAATTTAGGGGGTCTTACAAGGATTGATTCTTAGTTAAGTGTCCCCCATGTTGGATGCACTAAGGGGCAAATGTAATTCTGCTCTTGTAATCAAAACAGCAGTTACCCAGAAGACTGCAGTACTGGAGTAAAAGGAGATGTAATTCATGAGATGTGCTAGTCAGTTCATCAGTGAGTACGAGGTACTTCCATATTCAGAATGTTCTATGGTTTTTCAGCTTGCAGATGTCCTTGGAGAATACCTTTCTGTCATAGTCATTAAGGAGCATTTCTCATTGGTGGAGGCTTATGACATGTCCTTCAGTGGCCTTGCTGTGTGAGGTGAACTAGTGTTTGGATCCTTTATGCATTTCTTAGTTCCTATATAAACACTAATGTTTAATATGATGAATGCAGTTATCCACAAGTTCCTAGAGTTTCCATAGGGTTACATTATGATAAGCCCATAGTAAAGTGAAAAATACAAGAAAAGCACTTTACATTCAACCTAGTGATCACCAATTAGACTAGTCTACGCCAACATTTTTTGGGCCCATTTATATCTTCCTAAAGATGAACATTTAGGAGGGTTTCTTTTTCTTTACATTTAATTTTTTTAATGTTTTAAAATTGTTAGTGTTTATGTTGGCATAATTACAGGTTTTGTAATGACATTGTGACCCAAGTTTTCATGTTCTTTAACCATAATCACTGTCTCTTGTTACCATCCTCCCCAGTAGTCCTGTTCTCCCTAACAGACTCACTTATGGTTTCATCTCTCTTGTTTGTGAAAGTCTACATTCTATTCTGTATATAGCAGCACCATTTGGGGCTGAGAGTCATTTATATAGTGATTTCTAGTTCCATTCATTTTCCTGCCAAGTTTCCTGTTAAGTTCTTAGACCTAGTATAGTCTAAACTTTATGTATGCCACATTTAAAAAATTTTAGTTTATCTATTGATGAGCACATAGGCTGATTCTGTAATTGAGTACTATGAGTAGTAGTATATGAACCTGTATACAAGTATGCATAGTATAATCTAACTTAGTTTCCTTTTGCTATATATTAAACAATAGTACAGCAAGATCAAAAGATCATATTTTGAGTTTTTGATGAAACACTACTATTTTCCAGAGTGACCATACTAACATATATTTCCAGGAATAGCCCTACATTCTCACCAGCTTGTGTTTTAATTTGGTTCCTTGATAGCTAATCACACTGGGGTGAACTTAATTGTATTGAGAATTTTCATGATTTATTGGCAAATTGTACATTTGTACTGATTGTTTCCCTGTGTATTGATTCAGTTACTTGTTGGTTTGCAATATAATTTGTGTGTGTGTGTGTGTGTGTGTGTGTGTTTTCTCTATATTAAACTCTTGAAAGATAAACGAGTGTCCAAAGATATTTTCCCTCATTCTGTAGCTTTCTCTGACAGTTGTTTCCTTTTTCTGTGTAAAAGCTCTTTAACTTCTTGCAATGATTCAATCCCATTTATCTTTGGGGATTTTTGTTTGTTTGTCTTTAACATTGCTTCTTGCTATGGAGGCCTGACTGGCCTGGAGTTTGCTGCATACACCATATTAGCACCTATTTTACAGCAGCCTTTTCTGCCTCTGGCTCCTGGGTATTAACATTGTAATCATGAGCCTCTAATGCCCATTCCCTATTTGCTATTCTTCCTCTAAATTATTAGATTCAGAATGCCATTGTCTGTGCCCCTAGCTTCATGTATTCTTTAAATTTTCCTCTATGAATTTCAAGTTTTTTAGGCCTTATGTTAAGGTCTTTGGTTCAGTTTGAGTTGGCTTTTGTACAGAATGCTAGAGGGATTTAGGGATATTCTTGTACATATGGTGTTGTTTTCCTTGTTGAAGAGGCCATTTATACTGTACATGGTTTGGATGCCTTTGCTGAAATCAGAAGGTTGTGGCTACATGGTTGTTCTGGGACTGTTCTCTTCCATTGCTCTACGTGTCTGCTTTTAAGTTTCACTGTTTCATTTAAGTTGAATGTTGTGTTAACTCTAGTTAGCATTGGTCTTTTTGCTCAGTGTTGCTTTGACTATTTGGGGTATTTTGATTTTCTTATAATTATAGGAATGTGTTTTCTATTTCCATAAATAATGGCATTGGCGGTTTAATGGGGGGTTGTATTGAGGCTGAAGAACACTTTACACTGTTTCATATTATAATGGTGCTGATGTGTGAGCATAGGCATTTTCCTCATTTTCCAGAGCCTCCAATTCCTCAGTGTTTTAAATTGTCATTATGTACTCCTTTCACCGGCTTGACTAAGTTTATTCCTAGGTGAATTTGACTTTTTGTCTTGTAACTTATTTCCTAGGCTTTTGGAAGATGATTTTTCCCCTTGATTTTTTGATCAACATTTTCATTGTCATATAAATAGCTACTGATTTTTCTATACTGACTTCATTGCACTACTTTATTGAAGTAGTAAATCAGATGTAAAGTCTTTTGGTGTGGCAGTTTGGGTCTTGAAGAATATGACCATAGGGGCTAGAGATGACTCAGTAGTTAAGAGCACTGGCTCCTCTTCTAGAGGCCTGAGGCCTGGTTCCCAGCACCTACATGGCAGCTCACAACTCTAACTCCAGTTCCATGGAATCCAGCTCCCTTTTCTGGTCTCTGGGCACCAAACGTGTACATGGTACACAGACATACATGCAGGCAAAACAGCCATACACATATAATAATGGTTTTGTTTTTTTTTTTAAAGATGATCATACTGTCTGTAGAGATTTGACTTCTTCATTTCACATCTCTTTCTTTCCTTGTGCTCAAGATTGAACTGAGGGGCTGTGTGTAGTAGACAAGTGCTGGACCACTGAACTGCAGCCCCATTCTTGGATCTTTTCCTTTCTTTTCTCTTACTTTGCCAGCTGAGAATTCAGGAGATGTATATAGCAGTGTAGAGAAGTGGACTCCTTTGTGTTATTCCTGATTATTTTAGTTTTCCTGTTTGGTATAATCTTGGCTCTAGTTTTGTCATTTATAACTTGTCACAGTGAGGTGTGTTCCTTTTTCTAGATTTTTCTAGACTTTATCATCAAGGGACATAGAACTTTGGACAAAGTCCACTTCTCCATGTATTACAGTGATAGGAACATCTATGTTCTCTGTTACATTTACTGATTGCTATCTGTGGAAACATGCTTATAGGCAAAGAATGAAATCAACCTGATCATAGTTTGTGGAATTTTTAATATGTTGAGTTTGTTTAATATGTTGAGGGGTTTTTTGGGGAGGAGGGTCTGTTTTCATCAAGGAATTTTTTTGTAGTTTTCTTCGTTGTTGAGTCCTTCATGGTTTTGCTATCAGGGTAATACTACCTTCCAAGAATAAATTAGTGTTTCTTCCCTTTATATTTAGTGAAATAATTTAGGAAGCTTGAATTCAGTAGTGAATTCATCAAGTCCTATGCTTTCCTTTGGGAGACAAAATTCATTTCTAACTTAGTTTTGTTGCTCTCCTTTTTATTTTTATTTTATTTTATTTTGGTTTTTTGAGGCAGGGTTTCTCTGTGTAGCTCTGGCGCCTTTCCTGGAACTCACTCTGTAGCCCAGGCTGGCCTTGAACTCACAGATCTGCCTGCCTCTGCCTCCTAAGTGCCGGGATTAAAGGCGTGTGCCACCGCTCGGCAGTTTTGTTGCTCTTTTACATTGTTCACATTTCCTTGATTTTTTTTTTCTTCATCTGTTCATTTTGCTATTGATTGAGAATTTTATGCATGCACATAATGCATTTTCATCAAGTCCACCCACCCCCGTTTCTTTCCTTCTAATTCTTTTCCCTCTCCATTTGCTATTTTTTAACTGATAGAGTTAAATGCTGCCAGTGTATACATGGGTGCAAAGCTATCTTTATTGTGGCATGAATGTGCAACTGTCCTGTTGTGTCCAGAACACACTGTTTGACTACAATAATCCACTGGCTCTGGCTTTTACAGTCTTTCTGCTCCCTCTTCCATAATGATCCCTGGTCCCCTGAGAGAAGGGATTTGATATAGATAGATGTCTCATTTAGGGCTGAGCCCTCCAAAATCTCTTATTCTCTGCATGCTGACCAGTTGTGAGTCTGTTAATTGCCATCTACTGCATAAATAAATAAATAAATAAAAATAAATAACAAAAAAAGTTTTGTGATGAAGGTTGAAAGAGAAATTTATGGGTGTTAAGATACCCAAAGGAGTTGGTTTTAGCACCATGTCTTTTTAACAGAATAATAGTAGAAAGTTCTCCACCTTAATGGTGCTGAGCATGAGTACCATCTTGTGGAGTGTGTGGAGTGGGCCTTAAATCTGGTCAAAAAGTGTTTGGTTGTTCCCACAACATGCATGCTATACCCAAGGTCCTAGACTGATCATCACTGTAGATCAGAGGGGTCTCAGCTGGGTAAGCTTGCTGTGTCGTCTTCTCCCCTGGTAGGAGGCACAGCACCTTCCAGCACCATGGTGGAAGCTAGCAGTAGGGTGAAACCTCTAGGTCAGTAGAAGCTTGATTTCTTCATGTTCTGTGACTCAGTATGTGGTGTCTGCAGTAATGGGGTCTTGCCATCAAGTTATGTGTGGTAACCAAGGACAATAGCAATAGCCTATAATATTGGGGAGGATGTGTATGGGACTCTACCTTTTGACATAATTTTGATATTTCATAAATGTCTTGAAACTATTCTTGATTTTACAGTTTATTGTGATATAAGTTTTCAAACTATCAAATCATTTTCTGGATTTTATTTACTGTGTAGTATAATGTCTCCCTTTTCAACTCTAACATTATTCATATGAATAAAACATAAGATAATAAACAATGAAGTACTTAATTAAAACTTTGTAAATATTATGACTGCCTGAGAGTTGTGTAGGGAGCAGCTATAGGGTTGAATTTTTTGGAGTGGCCACCCTTTCTCAGTGTACTTTTTGGTGGTGCAACTGACTTTGAGTCACCCATACACCTGTAAGTAACCCCTCATTAATACTCCTGTAAGTAAATCTCAATAAAATCATTGTTCTCCGAGTTGGTCTTTGGTGGGATCATTACTTTGGTGTGACACTGTAGTAAGTGGCCATTTGTTCATGTCTGCCCTGGAACTGCCATATTGTGTTCTCTAGTGGAATCTTCCAAGGAGAAAAAATGGGAGTCCAAGCAGGACCCTCTTGCCGATCTGTCTTTTAAAGCTGTCACATGGCAGCTGAGGCCTACCCCATCAAATGTTAGGTGTTAGGCCTGTGTGATGGCAAAGCATAAAGACACTTGCCTCAAGACCTGAGTTTGACTTCTGGGAGACACATTGTGGAAGAAAAAACCCACCTCCTGCAAGTTGTCCTTTCACCCACCTCCATTCACACAAATGTCATTTAAATGGTTTTGAAAAGTCAGTTCAGCCTAGGAGCTTCATTTAGAGCTTTCCCTTTTCATGTTCAAAGCCGCTGTCAGAGCCCAGACTTCAGCATACTTTCTGACTTGCCTACATCAGTTTTAACACCTAACAAGAACAAATGTCCAGGCGTCAAGGTATTGTCCCAGTGTTTCAGTGAGTGGAAAAAAGTAAACTGAGCACTGGCATACGCCACAGAGGAGGCAAACAGGAAACCGAGCATTCTGCCTGCCAGGCTCTGTGCCTCTCCACCTCCCCCAGACGGAGTTTCTCTGTGTAAACAGCCCTGGCTGGAACTCACTCTGTAGACCAGGCTGACCTTGAACTGCCTCTGCATCCTGAGTGCTGGGATTAAAGGTATGTGCCACCACCACCCAGCTGGCCTCTGTGCTTTTTAAAAAGCACTGTTACTATTAAAGCAAATGAGGAAGGAGAAGATGGGAATCTGACTATCCCCAGGATGTGGGCTCAGGTTTTAGTCTCAGTCACAAACTGTGTGTGCCAGGGCAGCAGCTTCAGAGGGGTTAGTAATCACTGGCTGCAGGCTTGGATTTATAAACTGTCACAGTAATACTCAGGCCAACTCATCTGTAGTCCATAGGTCCCTTCTCAAGGTGGTACCATGTGGGAAAACTAATATATAAAAGCCCCTGCCGTCAAGCCTGACGTTTGATTTCTGACCCGAATGGTGCACAGAAAGAACAGGCTATCTAAAGTTGTCCTGTGGTGTCCGTGCTCAGCTATGGCAAATGTATATGTGCATGCACACTAAATAAAACAATTTAAAAGAAAATTTTGTCATGTTAATGGTTTATATGAACCAGTCCATAGAGACTTATGTCCCTTTGTCCCTACTGATTAGGAAGTCTTTGTCTCAAGGGAGAATGGGTAAGTTATATTTCTTAGTTTCTCCACTCCAGATTGACTTAATCTGATCCTGTTTGTCCCAGAATGTGAGAGGCTCATTCATTGTGTAAAGTTCTCCTGAATTCAAACCATTTAGATGCAGGGCATTCTCTGAGTATCAAAGTTTCCCAAAATTGGACCACACAGTAAGACCTTCAAGACTGGAGAAATGGCTCAGCTCAACCTTTACAAATGTTTATTGCTTGTCTGGAGGAACTAGGGTGTGGTTCCCAGGACCCATATCAGTTCACAATTGCCATAACTTCAGGGTCAGTGGATCTGGCACCCTCTTCTAGCCTTGAAGAGCATCTACATGTATGTAGCATATAGATACACGTATATAAATGAAATCTTTTTTTTAAAAAAGACTCCTATCATCATGATTTTTCCTTTTTTGTTTTTTTGTTTTTGTTTTCTTGAGATAGGGTTTCTCTCTCTAACAGCCCTGGCTATCCTGGAACTTGCTTTGTAGACCAGGCTGGCCTTGAACTCAGCAATCTGCTTGCCTCTGCTTCCTGAGTGCTGGGATTAAAGGTGTGTGTCACTATGCCTGGCTCCCTTTTTGTGTATTAAAGATGTTTTTCATTCCTTGCTTCTACCTCAATCCCTTATTATGTGAGTCTTCCTGTGAATTCCAAGGTTTGGGATCTGAGAAAGGGCTCCCTGCATTTATCCAAACTGTATTCTCTATCCTTTGCATCCTGCTAAGTATTAAGAAATAGCAAACCAGCCCAGCATGGTGGTGCATGCCTTTAATCCCAGCACTTGGGGCAGAGGCAGAAGGAGCTCTGTGAGTTTGAGGCCAGCCTGGTCTACAAAGCAAGTTCCAGAACAGGCACGACTCTGTTACACAGAGAAACCCTGTCTCAAAAAACAAAACAAAACAAAAGGCAAACCAGCATCCTTTCATTTTTCCACTGTCTGCCAAGCAATAGGCTACTTAAGAGGATAGTACTTACATGTCTTTTTCCTTGTCGTAATCCAGTTCCCTCTTAACACGTACATGTTGTTAGGTTTTGTTTGGGGAGGTGGGCAGACAGCTCAGCCTCAATTCTGTGTTTCAATGCTCATATACTCTCCTGCTGATACAGCCTTGTTAAGTTCCCTGCCTATGCATGTTATTTGTAGGAACTGCAATCTATTCTTTGGTCCATCAGCTCTTTTCTTTTCAAGCATTCCTGAACTTAATGAGATGTTCCTTCTGCCTGTACGTTTTCTCTTGCAACTTTCAGTATACTTCCTTTGTTCTGCATATATATATATATATATATATATATATATTATATATATAACAGTACAAACAGCATATGTATACAACACACACATAATATGGCATGTGGATGTTCTTATCTCATCCTTTCTGTTTAGTGCACACCATTTATCCCTGGATTGGCCTCTTTCCTCAGACTTCAGAAGTTTTCTGGTATGATATTGAAAATATTTTCTTTGCCTTTCACACAATATACTTGCATGCCCACTATACATAGATTTGGTCTTCTTACAGTGTTAGAGTTTTTTCCATTCATCCATCCACTCATTTATTCCAGTGTGTATGCATGCGTGTGTGTGTGTGTGTGTGTGTTTATGTGCGTGCATACCATACACATCATACAGCACACATATGGAGGTCAGAGAACAACTTGGTGTAATAAGCTTTCTCCTATCACATTTATATAGATCCTAGGGATGGAACTCAAGTTACCAAGTTCGTGCAGTAAGTACTTCACCCTCTGAGCTATCTCCGAACCCTTTGTGGTGGTGGGTTCTTATAATTGATTTCTGTCGCTTTTTGAATGTTTGTTCCCCTATCTTGTCTTCAAGCCCTGCTATGCTGTCCTTCCCTTGAACAGTTCTGTTGGTTTTTAGTTTGGTTCTTCTTCAAGAACTTTCTACTGAACTCCACTTCCTCTGCTGACTTATTAATTCATGTTTTTGTTCTGCTGAATTCATTCAGGAATCTGTGTCCACTCTTTCTTTCACATATTTACAGTTACTCTTTTGATTTCATTCTCAACTAATTCACTCACATTGAAGGCCATTACTGTGGGATTAGTACTTTTCGTAGGAGTCAGGTTGTCTTGGTTTTTTGTTTTTGCTGTAGTTTTCATTGAAGCTTGTTTATGCTGGGTTAAATCATTTGTTGAATTTTATTCTCTTAAATTACATCATTCTTCCAGTGGAACTGTTGTCAATGTTTAGAAGAGACTGGGTTATGGTAGTGTTATGGTGTTGGTTGCCTCTGCCCTGTGGTGTTTGGGCCCCCCACACTAAATGCCCATGTTCCCACCACAGGGGGAATATTGTCTGCAAAAACTAATCAGTATCTGGGGGTCTTGTGTGGAATATAAAACTATCACCACTTGGATATCAATAATTTTAGGAAATAAAGGAGTATTGAGAATTCTTTGTGCACTATTATATTAGTTCTGTTGGGTATGAGTGGAAAGCGAAAAAAGCAAAGTGAGATTAGTGAGTAGTGTTGTCTAGATAGAGAAACAGTAATGGAGGGAAAGTAAATAGGGAAATAGGATGATGGAGAGGAGAGGAGGCAGTTTTGTTTTTAAAAGTAGAATGAGAGAGAGAAAGAAACTGTGGTGGTTTGAATCAGAATGGCCCCCAGAGGCTTATGTGCTTGAATGCTTAGTCCCCTGTTCAAGGGAAGGACAGCACAGCAGGGCTGGAAGACAACACAGGGGAGCAGAACATTCAAAAAGAGAAGGAAGAAAGACTGAGTCAATAGTGCTGAGAGTGGCTTCAAGACATACTTTTGTGTCTTAGGGGATGCTGGACAGTGGTGGTGCACATCTTTAATCCCAGGACTTGGGAAGCAGAAGAAGGCAGATCTCTGTGAATTCGAGGCCATCCTGGTCTACAAAGCAAGTTCCAGGACAGCCTGGGCTGTTACACAGAGAAACTCTGTCTCAGAAAACAAACAAATCAACAACAACAGCAACAAAACACACACACACACACACACACACACACACACACACACACACACAATTTAGAGGATGGAGAGAATACAAAGGGAGAAGGGATAAATAACACTAAGGATGTTTGGAAAAGCTAAAAAATGATTTTGTGTTTACCTAAAATTGCATATATAAAGTATATTTGCATATATATATATATATATATATATATATATATATATATATATATAACTTTTTAGTGAAGATTTGCCTGCCACTTGGGATGGCAATGCTGCCTCCAAGAGCCATAGACTATCTTATGAAAACCCCAGTGTCAGGCTTGGGAAACCTCCCTTTGAGCTGTTGGTCTAGAGACCTATCTATTGGCATGGTTGCCTCCCAGACTTGAAGGGAAGACCCTATGGCTGAAGACATCATGCACTTTGGACATAGGGTGTCTTAGTCATGCTGTAATGAAACACCATGACTAAAAGTAATTTGGGGAGGAGAGGATTTATTTGGCTTACATTTTCATATTGCTATTCATCACTGAAGGAAGTCAGGACAGGAACTCAAAACAGAGCACAAACCTGGAGGCAGAAGTTGATGCAGAGGCCATGGAGGGTGCTGATTACTGGCTTGCTCCTCATGGCTTGCTCAGCCTTCTTTCTTATAGAACCTAGGACCTTCAGCCCTGGGATAGCACCACCAACAATGATCTGGGTCCTCCCCCATCAATCACTGTTTTAAAAAATCCCTACAGGCTTGCCTGCAGCCCGATCTTATGGAAGCATTTTCTCAACTGAGGTTCCCTGCTTTCAGATGAGTTTAGCTTGTGTCAAGTTGACATCAAACTATCCAGGACACAGGACTTGGATGAATCAAGTTAGAACTGAACCACAAGCCTCCTTTCTAGAGGTGCTATAAGAGCTGCCAAGCAAGAAAAGCAATCAGCAGTTCTAACCAGCTGGGTGCTGAAAAACCACAATCAGCAGCATGACATTATATCCCCAATGCTGCAATAATGGCACTTACATCCTGGCAGTAACCAACAACTGTCTAATTTGCCTTAAGTCCTCAGTCGAAGGGTATTGGAAACCTGCCCAACTGCCTGTGGCTGGAAAAGCCATGTAATCTAGAGAAGAACCTACTACTGTAATTTTCTCAAGCAGGTACAATCTCTAACTATATTCTTAGAACTTATTCTTACAGTCACATATGAGTGTAGCTTCCTTCATTCATCAAGTAAGTTCTTATTGCAGTAGATGAAGACCATTACAGAAATCTACAACTGGTCAAAATGCAGAGAACAGCAAACAGTGGGGTGCCCAATCCCTGTTGATGTGCCTGTTACAAAACACCTACACCAAAAGCTCAGGGGGACAGAAAGATTGTAAGAGCCAGAGGACCAGAACATCTGCTGCAAGATAATGTCTTCTATATAACAGGGAAGCTGCACCCATGAAATCTCAACAGTGTGGTGGCCTAAACAAGATCTGAACAGTGACAACACTAGTTGACAGGCCAAGGTTGGAAGGTTGAACTCCCACTGGCCCCACACTTGGTTTAGAGCTATAGACCATTAATGACTGCTCAAAGAGGGAGGATCATTCTTCACCAGGAATGAGCCACCTAATTGGTTATCTATTACCAAGTGGTCAGCCATGAAAACATAAATACAAGCAATACTAAATGGACTCAAGATTGTTTTTATATATTTATTAATTTACATATGTATATAACAATATAAAGAAAAGGAGGCCATGAATTTGAAAGGGGAGAGGAGACATGGGAGGGTTTGGAGAGAGAAAGGATTAGAACTAATTACAGAAATTTTTTAAATTAAAATTTAAAATTAAAAAAAATTTAATAGAGACCACCATTCCAGTTAAAGTGTTTCAACAATGCAAACTTAACTCTTGATTAAAAAAGAAAAAGCATAAGGGGAGGATAGAGATATGGCTCAGCAGTTAAGGGCAAAGATGTGTTGTACTTGTTTAACTATGTAAAGATGTGTTACATTTGTTTATATTGAGAAGTATTTGTTTAACTATGTAAAGATGTGTTGCATTTGTTTAATTATGTAAAGATGTGTTGCTGTTTTATCTTGCCTGCCTAAGGCACCTGATTGATCTAATAAAAGGCTGAATGGCCAATAGCGAGGGAGGACATATAGGTGGGACTTCCAGGCAAGAAGAGTAAGTAGGAGGAGAAATTTAGGCTGGGGGGTGGGGAGGGAAGGGAAAGAAAAGAGATGCCAGGGGTTAGCCAGCCAAACATGGAGGAAGCAGGAAAGTAGAACATACAGAATGAAAGGTAAAAAGACCCAAGGCAAAACATAGCTGAATAGAAACAAGTTAAATTAAGTTAAAAGAGCTAGTGGGACAAGCCTAAGCTAAGGACAAGCATTTATAATTAATAATAAGTCACAGTGACTTTATTTGGGAGCTGGTTGACAGCCCAAAGAAAATTCCAGCTACAAAGTTGTCCTAAATTGGAAGAGATCTATTTGCTTCTGTGTTGAGGTTTGAATGACAAATGTCCCCCATAGGCTTATGTATTTGAACACTTAGTCTCCAGCATGTGGCAATGTTAGGAGGCAGAGCTTTGCTGAAGGAAATACTCACTGGAGGTGGGTTTTGAATTTATACCCTTGCCTCACTCTCAGCACACTCTCCACTTCCTGTGTGTAGTTGCGATGTGATCTCTTGGCTTCCTTCTCTAGCTGCCTGATATACCATGCCTCCACTACCTTCTGTCTCCATTACCTCCACCCCCTCTGGAACCATAAGCCAAAACAAACTCTTCTATAAATTGCTGTGCATCCTGGTGCTTTATCACAGCAACAGAAAAGTAACAATACTCCCTGCTTCCCAAGTGTTAGGATTAAAGGCCTGTGTCACCAGGCCCAGCTATTCTGCTACTTTTTCCCAAAGTTTGTATCAGATGGGCTGATAAAATAAACATCTGTCAATATCTGACCTTTTAAATTTTTTTGCTTGTTTTGTTTTTTCAAGACAGAGTTTCCCTGTGTAGCCCTTGTTGTCCTGAAACTCATTCTGTAGACTAGGCTGGCCTCGAACTCAAATATTTTATCTCCTATAAAACTGTTGGGTAGGGCTGGAGAGATGGCTTGGTGGTGAAGAGCACTGGCTGCTCTTCCAAAGGACCTGCATTCAATTCCCAGCACCCACATGGAAGCTCACAACTGTCTGTAACTCCAGTTCCAGGGGATCCAACACCCTCACACAGATAAATGTGCTCATAAAAAAAATAAATAAAAAGTTTTTTTGTTTTTTTTTTTTTTTTTGGTTTTTCGAGACAGGGTTTCTCTGTGTAGCTTTGCGCCTTTCCTGGAACTCACTTGGTAGCCCAGACTGGCCTCGAACTCACAGAGATCTGCCTGCCTCTGCCTCCCGAGTGCTGGGATTAAAGGCGTGTGCCACCACCGCCCAGCAAATAAAATATTTTTTAAAAAAAGAACTGTTTGGTAATTTATTTAGACCCTCTGTGACCTGTTCAAGCTTTCTGGTTTTGCCCTCCATTAATAATATAAGTATGTATGTATGTATGTATGTCTTATTGGTGTGTATAATGTGTATGTTTGTGAATGTAAGCATACATGTGCCATGGCATGTGTGTGGAATTGTTCTGACATTCCACAAGTACATGGGCTCTGGGAATGTAACTCAGTTTTTCAGGATTGTATGGAGAATGACTTTACAAGAGACATCATCTCATTGACTCCCTTCACTTCTTCTAAAAACTCCTTTCAGATTTTTACATAACTTATATCTGTAAGTTTTAATACTTTGTTTTAACTTGATGGCCCTTTTTTGTCATCAGTTTATGAAAAGTCAGATGTGGGCCTGTCAGACCACTCTATGTACTGCCCTTGGCAAAGCTACATTTATTTCTGCAATTGTTGTTCCTTCCTCTGTCTTTATTGTTCTTTTTATTGGCATATGGGGCCAGGAGCCAAACTTAATCTGCCGTGATTATCAGGATCATGAGGTCCCCCTTTATATTTTAGTTACATTATGAACTAGAAGGAATGTGGACTAATGTAACTCTTTTAGGCTAATTATTATTATTTTAAGACAGGGTCTCACAATATAGCTGTGGCTGTTTTGGAACTTAATATGCCACAGCACTTACTTTTTTTTTTTTTTTTTGGAAAGGACCTGGGATTGGTTTCCAGCACCCACATGGCTTATAACATCCATCTGTAACTCCAGTTCCTCCACAGACACTTCACACACGTGGTATACAGACATACATGCAGGCAAAAAATACCCATAAACATAAAATAGTCAAAATAAAATTACACTTAGGTAAGAATAGAAAAAAACTAAGATTTTTCTGTCCATGTATAGACTATAAAATTTTATCTGCTGCACATCTCAGACTTCATTGTCACTTATTCTTTTTTCATTTTGATTTAGAGGGTCCTTGTTGTTGGTGGCAGTGGTGTTTATTTTTTTTTTTGGTTTTTTTTTTTTTGGTTTTTCGAGACAGGGTTTCTCTGTGTAGCTTTGCGCCTTTCCTGGAGCTCACTTGGTAGCCCAGGCTGGCCTCGAACTCACAGAGATCCGCCTGCCTCTGCCTCCTGAGTGCTGGGATTAAAGGCGTGTGCCACCAACGCCCGGCGGTGGCAGTGGTTTTTATTTTGTTTATTTTTAGATTCTTTTACATAATTTTTTCTCTTTGTCTCACAAAAGTCTTACCACAAGCTCACCTACATATAGCGGCATGCATGGGACCCACAATTCTCCTGCCTTTGTCTTGAGGATGTGGGTTTAACTTTTGTGTTTCACTTTACCTGAGAACATTTGAATATTTTTTCTATTTTGAGGCTGTAATTTGAATGTTGTCCATGGATAGAAATATAATGCATATTTCCAACTACAGACCAGTGTATCCTTGCCTCATGTGTTTAGATACTATGATTTCTGACTGACATGCCATCTCTTCTTTATTGTTTCACTTTTCTGTTTCAAGATGTTCAGCTGAAGATTGATGTCCCTTTTGAATTTTTTTCATTCTGTGTCAATTGTTTAGTGTCTTGGTTAAAGGAGTTTTTAGATATTGTAATTTTTTAAATTTGCATTACATTATTATTGATTAATTATGAGTTTATGTAGATCAGAAGACAACTTGTGGGAGTTTGTTTTCTCCTTTTACCTCGTGGGTCCTGAGGATCAAACTCAGGTACCAAAACTTTGGCAGCAGATTTCTTTACCCACTGAACCATCTCACTGGCCTGGATTAATGTTTAGTCTTTATATTAGACAAGTTTTTACTTTCTTACTTGAAAATATTGATTGATGTTTATTGCAGCTACTTTGTTTGGTAAAATAAATTTACCACTTGTCTTACTGGTTTTCTGTTGCTGTGGTAAACACCCTGTCAATTAAAACTTAAAGGAGAAAGGGTTTGCTCTGGCTCACAGATCAAGAGCCAGAGTAATGGCTCATGTTCCAAAAATCAAGGAACTTGAAGCAGCTGTCAAATGATGCCCACAGTCAGGAAGCAGAGAGCAATGAAAAATGCTAATTTTCAGTTCATTTTCTTCATTTTATACAGTCCAGGGTTCTTGTCCAGGGAATTGTCTTGCCTACAATTAATTGTTTATTCCACATCAATTAATATAATCAACACAATCCTTCAGAGATGATCTCAAGGACTAACCTTGATATAGATAATCCTTTACAGGTATGCATGGAGGCTTGTCTCCTATATCATTCTTGATTTTGTTGGTAATAACTCTAACAATTGTCATGGCCAATCTTGGTTATCAACTTAACTACATCTAGAATCAGCTAAAACCCAAGCAGCTGTGTATAAACGAGACAAGAGTTAAACACATGTGGAATACAGTATTATTTCAACCTTTAATGAAATAAGCCTTGATTTTCCGTGCTATGAGGGTCATACTTACTGTGGGCTCATTGACTCATAGTAGTCAGTGACCTTTGAGAATGTCACTGGGAACTTCACCCTAGGGGAGTGGGCTATCCTGATTCCATCCCAGAAGGACCTCTATAAAGAGATGATGCAGGACACCTTGAGGAAACTGGCCTCTGTAGGTAAGTTGTAATCATTCCTTTTATTAGTCAATTAAAGAAAAAGTATTTCTGTTTTATCATTGCTGCTGCAAGAATTGAAAAAATGCTTAAGAAACATTAGTGAATATGTGAGATGGGACTGTCATATATGCTAATCCACTATAACATAATAATTCATAATGGTTTCTCTGGATCTGTATTTTAGAAAACAGGGAAACACCAAAACATTGAAGATAAGTACCAGAATCCATGGATAAAACTATGATAACTTGTGCCTTGGGAGACATCCATGTTCTTTAAGAGCTACATTGTGATCAGACATGTTACCAAGAAATAAAAGATACATGTACATCCAGCTTCAAACTCAGTTAAGCTCAGGGAATTTTTTAGCAAAACCACAAACATTTTTACCATCAGCAGAAAAACAGTCCAAATATTCCCATACAGGAAAACAACTGAAACATGATGCCAAAAATGATACTTCATCATGCTTCACATATACCAACTTTATTCCATACAGTATTAAAATTAAAATAGTTATAAGGTATATGGAAAAGTAAGATTTTTTAGACAGGGACCAATTGTTAAAATATCTCATTTTGGACATAAAAAATTTGAAATGCAGCATGATTTTGGCCATTAGTGTGTATTAAATTATGCATACTATTGGGTATTAAATTTGTATTAAGTGTGACATAGACATTTTTGCCTGACATGGAAGTAATATAACACAACCACTCATAAATACCACTATTTTTTATTGTAGCTGTCCTCAAATCAAATTGCAGACCATTCAGTGAAGACATGTTTAAAATTTCTCAAAGCTAATGGAACCAACATTTCTAATAGTAAATCATTAACAAGGAAAATATAATGCACCTTTGCTTTCTTGCAGCAGTCAACTGGTGGACAAATTCTATGGATGCAGAAAAGGTTATCAGCATGCAAAAATCTTCAACTTCTTTACTGAGAGTATTGTAAATCAGAACTTTGTTTGTTTGTTTTTTGAGACAGAGTTTCTCTGTGTAGCCTTGAATGTCCTGGAACTCACTCTGTATACTAGGCTGCCATAGATGTCAGAGATCTGCCTGCCTCTGCCTCCCAAGTGCTGAATTAAAGGCATGCACCATGACCACCTGGCTCATACTTTCTTTTTTAAAATTTATTTATTTTTACTTTAACGTGCATTGGCATTTTGCCTGCATGTATGTCTTGGTGAGAGTTTTGGATCCCCTGGAAATGGAGTTGCAGACAGTTATGAGCTGTCCTGTGGGTGCTAGAAATTGAACCCTAATCCTCTGGAAGAGCAGCCAGTGCTCTTGATCACTGAGCTATCCCTCCAACCCTGTAAATTAGAACTCTTACCCATGAGTACATAGATATGAAAGCAATGAGTGTGCAAAAGTGGTTATTGGCCATTTATCTCTAAGTGTATACCTTAAACCTAATGCAGGGCACAGATCATATGAACATCAGGAATATGTAAATAAACTGTTTAAAAATAAGCACTGGGAAGAAGACTTCAGATGTGGTGAAAATTATGAAAGTACTTCCACTGAAGAAATATGTAAGCAATATAGGGAAGTTTTCAGTTCTTTCAGGTCTTTTCAAAAGCATAAATGACATTACCACGCCAAGAAATCCTATGTATGTATGTAAGCAATGTGGGAAAGCCTTCACTTGTTCCTGTAATCTACAAAGATATGAAAGAATTCAAACTGGAGAGAAACCTTATGTATGTAAACAGTGTGGAAATATTTTCACTTTTTATGCTTCATATCTTGTACATGAAAGGGTCCACTGTGGAGAAAAACTCTTCATGTGAAAGCATTGTGGGAAAACCTTCATTATATCTACTCCCCCTTCAATTACATAAACTCACACTAGAGAAAAACCTTACATGTGTAAGCAATGTGGGAAAGCTTTCTTGTTTTCATAGCAATTACAAAAACATGAAGCAATTCACCTTTGTGTTTGTAAGTAATATGGGAAAAGCTTCACTTGTTCTAGTTCCCTAAAAACATATGGAAGAATTCACACTGGTGAGAAGCCTTATGTGTGTAAGCAGTGTGGGAAAGCATTTGATCATTCCTTTTCTCCTATAAGACATGAAAGAATTCACATGGGAGAGAGACCTATTTGTGCACAAAATATTGAAAAATTTTCACTGATTATAGTTTATATCATGTCCATGAAAGTATACACAGTAAAGAAAAACTCTGCAAATGTAAACATTGTGGGGAAACCTTCATTACTTCTACTTATCTTGAAGTGCATGAATGAATACACACTGGAGAGAAACCTTATATATGTAAGCAATGTGGGAAAGGCTTCACTTGTTCCAGTTTCCTAAAAACACATGGGAAAAGTCACACTGGTGAGAATCCCTATGTGTGTAAGCAGTATGGAAACCTTTGCTTATTCTTATTCCCTTACAAAAACATGAAATAATTAACACTAGAGAGAAACCTTATGTATGCAAAAAATGTGGGAAAGCTTTCACTCATTACAATTCACTTCACTTCCATGAAAGGATACGCAGTGGAGAAAACCCTAAAATGAAAGCATTGTGAGAAATATTTTGCTTATTCTGATACCTTTAGCAATGCAGCTATCTACTTTTGATTCACCTAGTCTTTGTTGGAATCATTATTTTGGTCTGTTATTGGTTCGCTATGTAGGTTAAGTAGACATTTATTTGTGCATCTCTTCCCAGGAAAATTCACCCAAAACTGTGTTTTTTTCTACTTTCTATTGCTGTGAAGAGACACCATGATCAAGACAACTTACAAAAGAAAGCATTTAATTGGGAGCTTCCTTATAGTTTCAGAGGGTGTATCCATAGCCATCATGGTGGAGATATAGTGGCAGGCAGGTAAGCATGGCACTGGAGCAGTAGCTGAGAGTTTACACGTTGAATCAACATCTAGGAGACAGAGAGAGACTGGCCCTGATGTGGGCTTTTGAAACATCAAAGTCTACACCCGGTGACATACTTCCAACAAAGGCCACACCTATTCCTTCCCCAAAACAGTTCTCCACCTAAAGATCAAGCATTTAAATATATGAGCCTATGGGGGCCATTCTCACCATTTTCTCTAGTAGTGAAATCTTACCTAAAGGGGAGGAAGTAAGTCTGAGATGGTGTCTTGTCATTCTTTCTAAGCTGGCATCTAAGAGCTGAGGACCACCACCAAGAGTCTTTCTGCCATGAGGCTGCATTGGATTTGCAGGCTTCTCTTTGGTATTTAGAATACCTGTCAGAATTAATCACTTTGTGATTTGTAGATGATGTAGATTCCATCTCCTCCCAGAGCCTTCCTTACTCTAGTCTGAGCTGACAGGAAACAAATATCCCAACTTCATGGTGTTGCACCACTGTTTGACTGATGAAAGCAAATAAGCTTGACATCTGTCCTTAAAGAGAAGGCACACCCCAAGGAGGTCAGAGCACAACTTGTAAGAGTTTGTTCTCTTATCAGCAGGTAGTTTCTGGATATCAAACACAGGCTTGTCAGTAGGCAGGCTGAGTGATCTCACCAGCCCAAATTAATTTTAACTCCTGAGAACTATCATGGGAAAGAAACAACTTAAGTGTCCACAGAAATACTCATGACCCGTGAAGTCACCTGATAGTCTGAAGGATCAAATGGCAAAGAAGATTGGAAAATGGTCCTGCTCTCAGATACAGTGGATCCATGTAACCTAATGTTTTTAGATACTGTGCAGCCAGTAGTTAGGGTTTTTATTGCTGTGAAGAGACACAATGACCATGGCAACTCTTGTAAAGAAAACATTTAACTGGGGTGGCCACTTACAATTTCAGAGATTCAGTCCATTATCATCATGATGGGGAGAAGAGTGGCATGCAGGCAGTTGTGGTGCTAGCGTAGTAGCTGAGAGTTCTACATCTTGCAGACATCTGGAGGTCAACTGAGACACTGGGCAGTATCCTGAGCATAGGAAACCTCAAAGCCCACTCGCATAGTGACACACTTCCTCCAACAAGGCCATACCCACTCCAACAAAGCCATACTTCCTAATAGTGCCACTCCCTATGAGATTATGGGGAGGATTACATTCAAACCCACAGCTGTCTTCACACTTGATATATCTGTTGGGACAGCCTGTCTCCTT
>CABHPQ010161646.1:10613-30854 GCA_902168405.1 Peromyscus aztecus | reverse complement strand
GAGAGAGAGAGAGAGAGAGAGAGAGAGAGAGAGAATGCATGTACATGTATGTGCTTGCATGCATGCTTGTACGTGTGTGTGTGTGTGTGTGTGTGTGTGCAATCAACATCTTCTACACTGCCTAAAGGTTTATGGTCTTAAATGGACTTTTCTGATTGAATGCATCTGACTAGTCTGTCCTAATAGTCTGTCTGTCTGTCCTACAGAGTTTATTGTCAGATGGACTGTCCTCTAAAGATCACTAAGAATAAAAGTTTCCTATCACAGAGTAGTTGGTATAAGATGCAGATGAGTTCTGGTGAATTCTCTATGTGTCACTGTTACTCATCTGACCCAGGCTGCACCTTGACAACATTTCTCTCAGAACAGAGCGGATCTGCCTGATGTCAAGAAAGGGAGCTACTGAATATTATTTCCAGTTCTTCTCCTCTGAAGCACTTTAATGATTAGTCGATTTAGAAGTCAAGAGGGAGTATTTTCTCTCCATTTCCTGCAGCACTTATTTCTAAATAGAAAAAGTAGGTCTTTATTCGATAGTATAATCGTCAAACAAAGGAAAACTTTCAAAACTTGATTATGAATTGTCTTTTACTTTTTGCTTAAAGTTTTAGAAGAATGGTGTTTTATTTCAATAAATTTTTTTTATTTAGTTTAAATAACTGACAGAATTTGCAGTTGATAAATAAAAGTTTCCTAATGGTTATATAATGAAAATTTAATACCATATTATTATGGGAAAGGCTGAACAAGACACATGTGTACATATTTATTCTGCTTTATATTATTTTAAGCAGCCATATACACCATATTTTTAAAATTGTATTTTAATTACAACGTTTCACTGTTCCCTTTCCTCTCTTCAGACCCTCCCATATACCCCTTCCCACCCTCTTTCAAACTCATTGCCTCCTTTTTCATGAATTATCATTACATGCATATAAGCATTGCATATACATATATATCCTCAAATACCTCAAATATAATCTGTTGAGTCCATATGATGTCACTTGTATGTATGTTTTATTGTTCCATAGATCATTATGAACAGGTGTATACATCTTTGGATAATATAGAATAGCTGATATTCAGAATAAGATTTTTTTTTCTCCAACACTCCTCCATCTCCCTACCCCCTCAACCTCATTTTCTCTCCCTTTGAAAGCCAAAATATAATATATATATACATATATATATATGTATATATATACTTCAAATGAACAAAAAGAATAAGACAAAAAATACCAAAGCAAAACAAAAAGCACCAAAAAATCCTATGAAGTCTGTTTTGTGTTGGCCAACTACTTACTCCTGGGCATGGCCTTCCCTGCATATACCCTGTGACGCTGCATTGGAGAAAACTGTTTTTCCCATTCCTAGCAGGTATCAATGGCTTCTTGGGAAGGGGGGAGCTTTGTGTCCACTTCCTCTTCTCAGTGCCGGGCTCCTGTTTTGTTTGAACCTGCACAGGCGCTGTGCATGTTGTTACTTCTGTGTGAATTCATATGTGCATCTACCCTGTTGTGTCTGGAAGATGCTGTTTCCTTCAAGTCATCCATCACCTCTGGCTCTTACAATCTTTCTGCCAGCTCTTCTATGTTAATATCTGAGCTTTGAGGGGAGGGGTTTGATAAAGGCACCCCATTTAGGGTTGTGTGCTCCAAAGTCTTTCACTCTCTGCACATCATCCAGCTGTCAGTCTCTGTTAGGATCACCATCTCCTACAAAAAACCTCTGTGATGAGGGTTGAGAAATGCACTGATCTTTTTCCATCCTTTTTAGGACACAAATTATAAGTCTTTCAAATGTTGTATCAGAACTTATTAATACTTATCTTTCCTCAAAAATTTAAATACCTCTTATCTGCATAGATAGGCAATTATGTAGTTTCCAGAGATTTAAAACTTTTTATTTAGTAATATTACATTAACTAAGCTCTAAATTTTTCTCTAAGTCAAAATTATTAATAACTTGGTGGCCAGCTGGTATATTCTATCCAAGTAGCAAAGTTCAGATGTGCTGAAGTAGTCATAATGTACTTGTGAATTCTTATTGTTGTTGGCTTTCAGTTCTTGTAATATGGTGGATGGAAAACAGAACACCAATTTAAAGTTATTTCTGGATGTTAAAGTAAAGTATACTCATTGCAAGAAATTAAGGATATTCGTAGAAAAAGTTAAAAAATAATTAGATCCTATAGCAGTTTGGTATATCATCTGTTTTTGTATGTGTTTGTGTTTATATGTATGTATACTTATATACTTAGCCAAAATTGGCATTATTATATTGTATATTACTATTTTCTGAATAAAATATTACTGATATCCTATGGTTAACCATTTGATCATTTTTACACAGATATAAATCACTCACACACACACACACACACACACACACACACACACACACACACACAAACACACACGTCCCTGGCTTAATGGAAGTTACTCTGTACTTAGGAAACCTAGAAGAAACTAACGTATAAGTGTATAATTCTAAAACATAAGTTTTATGATTGGGTGAAACCTACCATGAGAGTCATTTTGAGTAAGTAGTTCAACTTCAGATTAAATATTTAGAATTGTAATGTTGACATTCAGCAGAAACTCAGAGGATGAAAACTAGACCTAAACATTGGAATTAGCAATATTCTAGGAAGAGGAATCAGTAAGTATCAAGTCCATCAGGTAAGAAAGAATTTAATGTGTCCTGGAGTCCAGGAATAGAGGACTGGACCAAGGACAGGGAGAGGTAACTGCCCAGAGTTGGAGAATGTATTAGTTGCTTTTCTTGCCGCTACAATAAAGTATCTGACAAAAGTGGCATTAGTTTCCTTTTGGCTTAGAGTCTGAGGGAATATATCATCATCATGGAAAGGCACAGTGCAGGGCAGCAAGTGACGAGGGTCTCCTTGAACCCAGCCGGGAAGCAGTGAGCAATGAATGCTTGTTCTCAGCTCTCTTTCTCTTTTATTCAGCATGGAATCCCAGCCCATGGGATGCTTTTGCCCACAGTTAAAGTAGTTCTTTCCACCTCATTTGACCTAATCTGAAAAATCTCTCAGAGTCATGCCGAGAGGATTGTCCCTTCTATGACTTTAGATTTTGTCACATTGGCAATCAGTATTAACTGTTGACCATGGCTGGCTCTGGGGGTAGAGAAGGTGCCAGGACTTTGAATCCCACTACCCATCATGCTCTGAAGCCATTGAGTATGTAAGGCTTGGAATAATAAGAACAAACCAAACCACAAATATGGGGAGAATTAATTAAGTTTAGGGTGAAAATTAACAATATAGAAAAACCAAACAAAGAATCAATGAAACAAAGAGTTAGTGTTTTATAAAGAGAAAATTACTGGCAAATACAAAGAGAGAGAAAAATCCAAATTAATAAATTAGAAGCCAAAAGGAAGAGATTAAAACAGGTACCAGTTAAATTCAGAAGATCATGGAAATAAACTTTATATCCATCTAAGATCAAAAATATAAAGAAATGGTTAATTTTTAAGTAACTTTGACATATAAAAGTTATACCAAGATGAGATAAATAATATTCCTCACAATCAGATGGCTGTATTCTGGAGATGCAGGGATGGTTCATGATATGTAGAATAATAAATTAACTCATTGCATAAGTATTACTCAAAGATAGAAACCAAAAGATCGTCTCAATAGATGAAATAAAGACTTCTGGTAAAATCTACCATCTCATGATTATAAAGGCCTTGGAGATATGAGAATTAGAAAGGAAACACCTCAGCATAGGTAATAAATCCATAACTAACATAATACTAAATGATGAAAAACTTAAAACACTCCCAATAAAATCATGAGCAAATCTAAGGTATTTACTCCTACTCAATATAGTGCTAGAAGTCTTAGCTAGAAAAATATGACATGAGAACAGAATTAAATTGATACAATTAAGGAAAAGATGTCAAAGTATCCCTATTTGCATAAGATATGGTTCTATACATAAAAGACCATAAAGATTCTACCATAAGACTAAAGGTAATGAACGGTCCACAGAGTGGTAAGGCACACAATTAATGTGCAAAAATCAGTACCCTACTTTACACCAATGACTAATATATGGAGAAAGAAATCAGAGAAACAATCCCATTCACAATATTCTAAAATGTGTGTGTATGTGTGTGTGTGTGTGTGTGTGTGTGTGTGTGTGTGTGTGTATGCTTGTATATATTCATGTATAGATAAGGAAGCACAACCAAGGAAGTTAAATAACTCTACAATGAAAACTTTAAAATACAAAAGAAAGAAATTGAAGGAGACACTAGAAAATGTGAAGATGATCTTGGTTTGGTGGGATTAATATTGTGAATATGGCCATCCCACTAAAAGCAACCTACAGATTCAGTGCAATCGAAGTTGGAATGGCATTCTTCACAGACATAGAGAAAAACAATTTTAAAGTTCATATGGAATCACAGAAGACCTCAGATAGTCAAAGCAGTTCTGAGCCCAGGCAGTGCTACCACCACCATCCTTGAATTATTAGTCATACTAATAAAAACAGCATGAGACTGGCATAAAAACAGAAGTGTGGATCTGTTGGATAGAACAAAAAGCCAAACATGAGTCCACGCAACCATAGCCACCTGATTTTGACAAAGATGCCCAAAGTAAATTGGAGACAATACAGCACTATCAACAAATGGTGCTGGAAAATCTGAATGTCTAAACACTGGGAAAAAATAGATTATTACCTCTAACCCTGCACAAAATTGACTCCCGAAGGATCAATGGCATCAGTGTAAGAACCAAAACCCTGAAACTTCTTGAGGAAAATTAGGTAGATCCTTCAAGATATAGTCATTGAAAAGGACTTTCTGAAAAAGACAAAGGAACAAATGAAACTTCATGAAAATATAAAGTTTCTATACATCAAAAGAAATTATCTCGTGAAGAGACAGCCCTTAGGATGGAAGAAAAATCCTTGCCAAATCCATCTGACTGAGGGGTTAACATGTAGAACAGACAATGAGATAAAAAATACTGAATATCAAGAAACCAAACAATCTAGTCAATAAATGCACCGTGAAACTAAACAATGAGCTCTTGAAAGAAAAAATACAAATGGCTAGTAAATATCTTAAAAGCTTTCGACATCCTCAATTATATGGGGAAATTCAGATGAAAACAACTTTGAAGCTGTGTCTCACATCAGTCAGAAATGGCTATCATCAAAATCCAAATTATGCTGGCAAGGATATGGGGAAAGGGAGCTCTTATTCTTATTGGTGGGAGTATAAACTGATACAGTACTTCTGGAAATCAACATGGAAGTTTCTCAGAAACGTAAAAATTGAACTGCTGTAGAAGCCATCTATACCACTCCTGGTAACATACTCAGAGGGCTCTGTGTCCTCGTATACAGATACTTGCCCATCAATGTTCATTAATGCTCTACTACAATAGCCAGGAAATGAAACTAGTTCAGATATCCATCAGTTGATGAATGGATAATGAAAATGAGATCACTATACTTATTAATGAATATTTCAGAAAAATAGAACTGAATAAAATCATACTGAGTGAGGTGATGAGGGCCAGATAGACAAATAAATTAAATAAAATACACCTAAAAATGTACTAATTATCACTAAGAGGAGCCAAGTTCTATAGACCAAAAAGAGTTTATCTTGTGTGCTCTGTGAAACCATCGTCTATCTTAGTCTGCTGGCATAATGGCATAGTATTTATATTATTTAACAGCTCTGGCTGTTGGATGGGGATAATTTGCAATGAAAACAGAAGTAGTGACAGAGACAGGAATTCAAAACCGTTGAGATAGTCCATGATAAAACTTGAATTTAAATTGAAAGTAGGAAATATGGAGAGCAGTAGACCATTATGTGTAAGTGTCCATGTTTACTTACCAGGCCGAGGTCACCTGATATGGCCTCAAAGAATTAAATCAGGCTGGTTAGAGGGGCCACAGCACAAATGGGGCTGTGACAGTTTTATTGAGAGCAATCAGATGTTTTATACCTATATCAGAAACAGAATAAAATGGCAATTGCCAGGATTAACACAATTGTAGAGGCCAGGATACAGTGAAGTTTGCAAGTCATACAGGGTACATAAGATTAATGTCTAAGACCAATGGTCCTATCAAGTTTCCTTACTTCCTTGACTACTAAGGGGTTAAACAGAGAAACATAAAACAGCCTGAACACTTCACTGCCTGAGGGAGTGCATCAGTCTCTCGGGAACTGGAAGGTACATTGTAACCCAGGAACCATGGACCTGAAAAAACCTATGACACATGGCTCTCAAGACAGCTAGGCCAGGCCAGCTCCATGGTTCCCTGCAATTGTAGGGATATGTTTTGGAGTTAAAATTGATAATTTAGGAAGTAGTGATAAAAGAGGCATTGTAGTTTAAAAAGGAAGTTGTTATAGATTACTTTCCTTTATGGTTGGATCATAGTGGAGTATAAAATTACTTATTGGCAGGAAGTAGGTCAAAGTGCCAAGATTAGAGAGGGCACGGGGTAATATTTACTATTGGGTGATAATTCTGAAGAGCCTGTAAGACTATCAGATGTGTAACTCAAGAGAACAGCTGTCTGCATTAAGGTGACTCTGAGATGGTCGCATAGATTTAGAAGTCGCCATTAAGTAGGCGGGTTGTAACGCCAATGTACAGTCAATCTGTTTTGTAATGCTACAAAAGAGTACCCAGAGATAGTATAATGTATAAAGTACTGAAATTTATTTTCTCGCTGGAGGCTGGGAAATCCAAGATCAAAATACCTTTTAATGAGGGCCTTCTTGGTGTATTTTCTCATAGCTAAGGGTGGAAGTAGGCAAGTGATGGGCCTTAATCCCGTTTTCAGGAGGAGGAGGAGACTTCATGACCCTTATACCATCACAAGACAACACTTGACTTTAGAGAGGACACATTTGAATACAACAAGGACAAATGGCACCATCTATCTCCTTGTGGGGAGATGAGAACCTAGAAGTGTGCTCTGTAAAGGAGGGATTGGATGCCTAAGGATGTAAGTGCAAGGAAAATGTAGTCAAGTCTGGAGGCAAAAAACTGGGAAAGCATGCTTCAGGAAGGATGGAAGGATGGAGTGATCAGGTATTCCAGATAGGCTGAGAGGCCTAGTGAGTTGAGGACCCCAAATGGGCACTGAGTCTAGCCACATGAAGGCTGTGGCTGACATCTCCCCAAAGCAATTTTCAGGGCCATATGTCAGAAGATGTATTGAGATAGATATAGTAATGATTTATAGATGATTAGCTGAAACCAGGATTTTAAGATCTGCACATTAATCTTCAGTAGAGCAAGCAGACTATACCCAGCCTCCACCACTCCTCACAAAAACCAGACCTGGAAGGGTGTTAGTGGCTGCTGAGTTGAGGGATTGTGGGCTGCCAATTCAGTGGAAACTCTGCTTGGAAATTTCAGTCTTATCTTCCAGTTTCCTTCTCAGTATAGATTTGGGTTGAAGTCCAAATGAGGGATGGGCCTTGGGGAACATGGTTAATGGTGGAGTTATGTTGGGATGTCATAGTTTGCTAGCTTAAGACTTTCCACTTTAGTTTGGAAACTTTTTTTGTGTCCCTAAGTGGGAAGCTGTGTGGGTCCAGATTCCTTTGGACCATGGTTACAGCTGTTTCTGAGCCTGTGGGTGTCTGAACACAGAAGGTACCTGTTCAGATGGCCCTGTATGGACAGTGCACCCACCCCGGAGACTCTCTCTTCTCAAGGGAACATGTTTCAAGTTAATTTACAATTATGCATCATGGATCCTACAGCAAGCAGCTTCTGGCCTATTCCTGAGATGCACTCAAGGCATCATTTCTATTGTGCTCACACAAAGTGAATGGCTTTCCTTTCTGTTTGGGTTATTTTGTTTTTGTTTGTTTTGTTTGTTTGTCATTCTGGCTGGCCTGGATCTCGCAGAGATCGTCAGTCTCTCTGCCTCCTGGGTGTTCCACCACACCTGGGTACTCAGCTTCTTTTTAATGATGCTTCCCTCTTTAGCAACTGTACTCGGCCCAATCTGAGCTTCCAGCTCACCCCTTTTCTCATAAGAGAAATCCAAATACCAAATCTCTTTGCTCTGCTTTATTTTCCGCTCTTAATTCCCAAATAGCCATCAAAGACCATACGATAGCACAAATGTACAGTGTCTTGGGATTTTAGCCACCCAATCAATTAGCCCATTATTTTGAAATTCAGTTTCATTTATGGCATGGGCAAATTATAGATAAATCCTTTTCTAGAATGTAGCAGGAATGACCTCAGGTCCAATTTCCAATGTAATTCTCACAAGAACTTTTACTGTCCACATTTCTGTCAGTGTTCTGGTCTTCTGAGTTCCCACCAGGACCACCTACTAAGCTTTGTTTACAATACTCAAAAGCTTCTCTTCTTGTATATGTCTCCAAACTCTTCCGTGTTCTCCCCACAAACTGGTTCTAAAGGTCTATGCACCCTGTATCAGGCTTAGTCACAGCAAGAGCCCCATTCTCTGGCATAGTCACTGTGACCAAAATTCCTTACATAAGCAGCCTAAGGCAGAATTTTTTTCCTAGGCTAGCTGTTCATTGTGTTCAGAAGACACCCAGAACAAGTGTTCACATCATGGCAGCCATCCAGCAGATAAAAAGGACACAGGAAGGAAGGAAGGAAGGAAGGAAGGAAGGAAGGAAGGAAGGAAGGAAGGAAGGAAGGAAGGAAAGGAGGGACCAGGAATAAACTATCCCCAAAGTCCTGTCTCCAGTGACTTGATTTGTCCAACTGATTCACCTCCTGAAATTTCTAGAACCTTTAAAATGGTCCCACGAGCTGGAGAATAACCTGTAACCATATAAGCCTTTTGCAGGGGCACACTTCATATACCAGCAGTAATGGTTGGATTACAGTTTGTCCATGCGATATTGGTCCATGATATAAAATATTGTCCAGGGGCAAATTATTTCTTTGTGAGGGAGTGTTTAGTTGACATAAGTATTTTATATAATCATTCTAACACACAGTTTAAAGAAAGCCCCTGGCCTTTCACATTAAATGGATGAGCTTGATTCTTCATTTTCCTATTAAAAAGATAATACTTCCTGGAACTTTAATAAAAATAAGTTCTCTAGCAAGACAGCCTGCCTGCTTGATTGCATAATAGAGTCACAGCTAAGGTTAAAATCCCCTCATTAAAATGACAGCTGGAGGTGAAGACACTTAGCGGAGGGTAAAAGCAATTGTGATGCGTGTATTTGTGCTGTCCTTAGGAGCTGTCTAGTGGCTTGCCTTCAGACGTAAAGGAGACAGGCCGAAAGTGCACTTTTGTTCCCTGATCTCTACTTTCTCAAAATGGGGAAGCATATTGTTCTAAGCTGAAGAAGTATTACCCAATTTTTAGAAGCATACAAGATTGGTAGATGTCATTCTAAATTTGTTGATCTGAATGGGATTAAGTAATGTTTGTGCTGTGACGTGTAGAACAGATTACCAGAAACTTCTTCCTGAAACAGGACTAATAGGCCTTGCTGTGTGAAAGGACTGTTTCCTATAAAAGGTGAGGCTGCGAACTGTCAGTATTTGGCTTCTCTAAGAATACACGTTATCTGTCTGACTTTCTGAAAGTGTTTTACTTTAAAAAGTAAATTTAGTGTATACATGGCTTCTTTAGATTAGGAAGGAATTTGGTTTGCCACTTAGCAGAAGGGAGGGTGATGTACTGCGACTTGTCCGATGCAGGGTAGCTGAGTTTGGGAGGAACTCAAGTTCATGCTTATTTTGTTGGAGTGGTGGTTTGATCTTTAGGCACTTCTCTCTGGGGCTGTAGCTGATCAAGTCAACTGGGTATCTATTGCTCTTTTTTTTATTTTTATTTTTTTAAAGGAACCGAGTACTATACTTTGAAATAAGTCACCATGTAAGGTTTGGTTTTAACCTCTGTGACTTCTCTGTTTTTATCTATAGTTTGGAAGAACTGAAGTGATTGATAATACTTTGAATCCTGATTTTGTAAGAAAATTTATTCTGGACTATTTCTTTGAAGAAAGAGAGAATCTTCGCTTTGACTTGTAAGTTCAACTAAAACATGACATTATACATGTGATTTTTAGAGACAGCTAGAGTAGCATAGTCTGGACCGAGGAGACTGCCCTGAGTACCTGGCTCTTCCTTTGGAAGGCAGCTTTTCTCTTCATCCAGAAGGTGAAGCACGGTATTGAACATCACTTTTCTTTTTAATACTGTTTTGAAATGTGATTTGTTTAAGTGAGTGGACAGCTTCGTCATGCTGGGGAGCACAGGTGGGCTTTCTCTCAAACCTACCTACACCCCAGTGGGTTCCTTCAAGGTCAGAGTACTCTAAGAACATGTCCAGCTTAATGACTAATGGCAGATGGCTCACTTCCCCCCATGGCAGGCTAGCCTAGCACTGTGTGTATCTCTGTTTCATGATGGCTTCCCTTGATTGCTTGATGCTTCATGTTTATATATATAAACATATATACATGTTGTATCTCTCTCTATATATATAAAACTATAACTTTTTTCTTTTAATTTATGTGCATTGCTGTTTTACCTGAATGAGGGTGTCAGGTACTCTGGAACTGGAGCCACAGACAGTCGTGAATCCTGGTCCTTTGGAAGAACATCCAGTACTTACAACCACTGAACCATCTAGCCCGATGCTTCATGTTTTTAAGGCCCAGGGTGCTGGAGCTAGCTTATATATTTTTTTATATATATTGCATATTTTTCTATTTTGACACTGGATCAACTATATTGCAGTACAGAACATTGCCAAGTTCAACTTCGTGTCCACAGAAAACATGGAAGAAGTTTTTTACTTACCTGTTGTCAGTTATAAATGAGCCATTGTTCCACAAAGGTGATCTTTGGGGACTCGGAGGGTCTAGACATGGATAAAAAGAAACCCTGGGGGCAGGAAAAAAATGTGTACTTATATTTAAGATGCTCTGTGTAATATAATAGAGCCTTTGCCTTGTGTATCAAAATAATGAATACTTATGAACATCAAAAGCATTTTAAAAGGTCAATGCTTTGTTTAAATCATTGAAAACATCATGCCAGCCTATCAGTACTTAGGAATAATTTTAATAACTAAAGATGACATCTTGTTTGGAAGAGCCCTAATTTCCTTCCTAATACAAAATAAGTTCCTTACCATCAGCAATTGTATTTTATTTTACTCTAAAATATATGTAATCAAAGAATCTGTAATGCTTTCTTTAAAAGGTATCAGATATTCATCGGATTTAGCAAACAAAATTTATGATATTCACCTTAGGCTTTTATTTCCATAAGACTTCTTTCCAAATAATCAAATGCAGGTAATGAGAGATGAAAGTGGAGTGTAACAATGGCTTCTGCTCACCCTTGACCATGGAGGCTGTAGTGCTGTTACCTAACATCCAGTGAAGACCCATGAATGTGGCTCCCTGCCCCGCTTGCTCAGAGCTCACAGCAACTGCTTTGGAAATGTTGCTTCTCTCACAGCATCATGGCAACCCCTTAACCTTTCCACTTTGATTTTATCCTAAAACCAGTCACCATTTCATGATTCTTTGTTCTGTTTTCCTTTTCTTTGTCCTCTCCACATCTATAGGCATTACTTTCTTTTATTTAAAAGTAATAAGTATTTATTATAAATATAAAATGATGTAACTATTTGAAAAATATGAATTTCATTATTCCAATTTAAAAAAAATCTGTAAGTGGTTCACTCTGCCAATCATCAGAGCTTCTTTAAACATTGATACGCATGTGGGAATTGAAGTCAATGTACTTTCCTATTTTTTTAAATTTTCACATATTTTTCTATGCCACAGAGTAGCTGTATACTTCATTTCTTTTTAGGGCTACATGATTTTTATTGCAAGAAGAAAATGTATTTTACTGTTTATTGATGCTCATTTCCACCAACAATACTCTTCTGCTGTAGGTAACCTGGAGCAGTATCCCTGTTTGCAAAGTGTTGGGATTTATTATGACTCTAATTTGCAGTTTTGAGGGTCAAATTTCAGTATGAAAGGAAGCACTCAAGACCAACCATTATGTGTTCTGATTTGTTGACACTACCCTGGAGATGTCCAGGCTTTGTTATTTCTCTAGTTTTTTAGCTCTGATTGTTTGAGTCATTTCTCTGGGATTATGGTTGCCATCTGTTGACAGACACCCATCACTCTTGCAGGTGACAGCTTATTTATTTTCTTCTCCACTTCACCCTTTGCCCCCTTTACTGGCATTTTGAGTTCATGTCCTGTTCATTGTTCCTTACCTGGTACCCATTGCTGTGCTCTTTCAGAAAACAATTACAGCAGTGTGACAGGAAATAGGAAGTAACTAAGGCCGGCTGACTGATTCACTGTCACTTCAACTTCCTGGAAATTACAGGTCTCACAGAAACCAAACAATCCTTGAACCATGAAGATGTTCTGCAAGATTGAATTAATAGCACTTCATTAAAAGCTCAGAATTTTAATTCAAATAACATCTCAATTTTATATATTTGAATAACTAAAACAAGTAGGACTGGAAAGGGTTAACTGCAGATCTCAAGGAAAGCAACACACACCTTCTCTCTGTTCCTGTGGATTTCTGATGACATTTAATTCTGTTGATTCATTTTATTGAAATGTCTCATATAATACTTTCAATTTGATAGCAGGCTTTTTTTTTAATACTGTGATCTTTTTCAAGTGAAATAAGTAAGGGAAGGCTTCATTACTTCATTAGTTACATATAGATGTATATAATACATGTGACTGGCTTTTAAAATTTCTCATATATGTATATTGCTTGTAAAAATGTATGCTAATTTTAGACAGTTAGAACATAATGAACAGACTAAAGCGTCCAACGGAAAATCAAGTGTGATCCCCAACTCCATCACCCAGAGAGCTGAGAATATTCCATCCAATGTAATGATACTGATAACTATTTGAAGAATGCCCATTCTTGGCACACTAGTGTGTGGTGGCCAGAAAATGGTTGCAAGGATCCTCCCTCCACAGCACACCAGTGTAAAGTGGCCAGCCATCATCCATCCATAGCACACCAGTGTTAAGTAACCAGCTAGTAGCTGCATGTGACTTTCTGAATTGTTTTGGATTTAGTTGATTTCAACTGATGTATTCTTATTGCTGTGACAAAATATCTTAGAAGGCAACTATGGGAAGAATGGTTTCTTTTGGCTCACATTTCAGAGGAATGCTGTCTGTCTTGGTGTGGATGGCATGTTGGCACAGGCAACTCAGTCTGCAATAATGACCAGGAACCAGAGAAAGGAAGTGCTTACCTGTAGTTTCTCTTTTACTCTTACATCTAGTTCAGGGCCCCACGCCATGGAATCAGGCCACCCACATTCAGAAAGGGTCTTCTTCCCTCCTCAGTTAAGCCTGATTAGACACTCTCAGAAGTGCAAGCAGAGATGTGTCTCCTAGGTGATTGCAAGTTGAGAATGAAGATTAACCAACACAACTGACTGCAGAATCAAAGAAACATAAGTAAAACACAACCCTGAGCATCTGTTCTCTAGGGCTCCATGGCAGAACTCTTGCTTGTGTGATGGAGTTCCTGGGTTCAGTGTCCAGCACCTCAAAAGAAAGTGTATTATCGTAGCAACTGCATGTTATGAAAAATGGTTCCATTTTTCAGTTCACAGAGAAAATTTTGGGAAGAAGGGAAGGAGGGATGGATAAACACAGAGATAAATAAATGATAGGTAGATAGATAGATAGATAGATAGATAGATAGATAGATAGATAGATAGACAGATAGTTCCTGAATTCCTGATGCCACTGACCCATATTGTTGCCATTCTGACTATACCATGTACCTTTTGCTGTTCTGATTGTGACTGACCTTTTGTATGCACTTAATATTTATCATTTTGCATCATAGAATCCCCTTGTCTCATGGATTTAATGTGTAAAGCTTTGATGTTTCCTTTTATTATTCCCAGCACTCAAGTAATAGTTGTCTCATAAATACCCTACTAGTGTGGTTGAAAACTTTATTATCAATAGAATAATATTGATGAGCATGAGGCTGCATGCATCACAGTGACTCTGAGCAAGGCATGCAAGTGTCTAGTCACTGTGTGAGATATGCCAGAGTACAGGAAAGAAGAGATAGGATCCTTCCTATCCTTTCCTTTCCATGGATCCTGAACCCCTGAGAGAGATGCATGAATCCAGATTTGACTGACCCAGTAAAATATTTCTTGATCAGTCAGATGGTGATAATCTAATCATGAAATGTGAAACATTAACACACCCTTACTTTTACTTTGAAGGATCTCAACATTTTTGTGGGGCAAATCAATTATTTTATTTGTTTCTGATTGTTCCACTGTGTTCATTCTGAACTTCTCCCTTGGGTAACGACAATGTGATGTTCTAATTTCATGGACTCTTTTTGTTTAGTAAACCATCTTACTCATTTGTCAGGGACCCTGGACTTTGAAACGTTCTTTGTTTTCTCTCCTCTCACTTGTTTCAGAATTTCCAGGGTAGAAGGAAGTACAGGAAGAGAGAGGGTGTTGGTAGGTATTGTGGCCTTTAATCCTCCAAAAAATCCAGAATTTACCTAAGCACCAGCCTAGGGACACTGAAAGCCCCTTGCTCTTCCCCTAGTGAGTGACCCAGAATGAAGCTGCTTCAGCTCACAAAAAGTATTTCCTAGAACTTTTCTTGATGTTCTCCTTCACTGGTGCCCTAAGGGTGGGTATGCCATCTCTAGCTAGGCAAGATTTGACTTCCACTCTTCACCGGTAGCCCAGATTCTGAAGCCAACTCCATCCCATGATCTTGGAGAGTAGAAGGGAACTCCCCTTCAACCCTGCCCAGGAGGGAATGGCCTGTCCCTTTAGGAATACTGGACTGGTCACTGGGTACTAGACTGGTCACTGGACTGTGTACTGGTTTGTCTCCAAGGCCATTGGTAACTCTTGAGCTGTGCATCCTGGGATACTTAGAATAAGATTTCACTTTGCATGATAGTTGCAGTTCTACAAATATAGAAATAACTGTAGCCAACATCTGTTCCTCTTTGTTAGAAATACAATTTTTAAGATTCACTCAAATGAGAGACTGTCAGCTAAAGTTTTCTCTCACCTAAATAAAATCTTTTTACAGAAGAAAGCATCATGATCAATGATAGGAAAAAAGAGAAGAAGGAAAAAGGAAGAGGGAAGTGTAGTTCATTGTATTAATACGCCTTATACACCCAGTGTGCCCAGTATAAGCATTATGCCCAACATGCCCAGTCTACCCAGCATACCCTGCATGCCCAACGTACCCAGTGTGCCCAGTATGCCCTGGACGCCTGAAAGTTCATGACTCTCATGGGCATTCTGGGATTAGTAAGTACACTGGGTACACTGGGTATATTGGGCACACTGGCTCTACTGGGTACACTGAGCACTCACGGCACACTGCTACACTCAATGAACTCTGGTTTTCTTATCCTTTTTCTTTTTTTTCCCTATCATTAACTGAGATGTTTTGTTTTGTGAAAAGATTCTGTTAAAATGAGGGAGAAGACTTTAACCTTAAAAGGTGGCCCTGAGCTTGGTTAAGGAGTTATTCAGGAGTGTGAAAGGGTTCGGTTTCGAGAAAGACTAGTGTCAGTATTACCTTATTAAACAGCCTGGCACACTGAGGTTGTTTTGGCCATGTCCATAAACTCCAGTCCGTGGAGTCATCCTGGATTCTCTCTTGGAGATCATCTTTTTCCAGTAGCAACTGGTTAAAACTAAAGCTTATCATATTCCCATGTAAATTCTGTGTACAAAATCCATTTTTGTTTACATAAAACACAGTTTCCCTAAGTTCTGTGATTGGGAAAAGCTGGTTTTTGTTACTCCAGTGAGTTTCCAACCTTTAACAATAGCATTTAAGCTATTAGGTAAGAATTGTAATGTGTATAATGTGCATAGCTTGTTAACAAGACCTGCTTATTTTTGATATTCAGAGAAGAAATTTTCCATCTTAACGTGATTTTGAAGTCACTTGAGTGGCACTTAGATACCACTGATTCAAAGAAAAGATAAATTTGCATCTTCTGAAACAGTGGAGTTCATACTTGTGTTATGTAGCTTTCAAGTGACCCAAAAGTGTCAATTCTATCATTAGATTATTTATAAATTAAAAAGCTGTTACTTTTAATGTCACATTGGTTATTGTTCAAATAAATTTCTTTGTGTATTCTAGGAAACATTATTTTCAGCTGTATTTTATAGAAATAATTTGAATTTTACACTTTACATATTTTTCAGATATGATGTTGATTCAAAGAGTCCCAATTTGTCCAAACATGTAAGTTCATATTTTTATTATTATATATGTTTTATGATTATTTGTTACTATGTTTATGCTCATTTGACAATTTAAAAATTATAATGTCCATGACTTTTGATGTGATGTGATTTTCATAGAAAAAGTAATATGTTTAAGGAATGCTAGAATCCCATTTAGAAGGAGCTTGTTGAAAGAAAGTATCTTCAATTGATAGAATGGATCAGTATTTCCATTTTGTTATGTACTGTATAGCCGGTTGAACAGACTGAGACAGTGAACCAGACTGTCTGAGTTGGCTCCACTTCGGAGACATTGGGAAGTACATGGGTTCCAGGCAGAGCCATGCCCTGCTTCCCTAGAGTGCAGCTGTTCACCACAATTTCCTCACATGCCAGTTTCTTTTTTTTGTTTTGTTTTTTTGTCTTTTTGTTTTTGGAGACAGGGTTTCTCTGTGTAGCTTTGCGCCTTTCCTGAAGCTCACTTGGTAGCCCAGGCTGGCCTTGAACTCACAGAGATCCACCTGCCTCTGCCTCCCTAGTGCTGGGATTAAAGGCGTGCGGCACCAACGCCCGGCGCCAGTTTCTTTAGAGTGTGAGACATACTCATTCTCAGGTCAAGCCATGCCCATTTCTTCAGTCTCCATTTTCCAGACCATAACTGTTACCTCCATCGTGGCATGCGGTCTGGGAGCTGTAGAGAGTCAGAGCTTGGCATGTCCAGCAGGATAAACAGAGAAGAGGAGAGTGAAGTACTTGGGCAAAATACTAATTTATCTGCTTGTTACTGACATAAGAGACTGAAATTAAATCAAACCAAGTAACAAGGTCTGTTGGCTGTGTTGTAGCAAGGTCTGTTGGCTGTGTTGTAGCAAGGTCTACTGGCTGTGTGTTTCTGCTGCTGTGGTAAATACAGTGCTTTGACAAACAGCAACTTGGAGTCTAAAGGGGCTTGTTTTGACTTACAATAGGGAATAGCAGAGAAGTCATGGTAACAGGAGCCTGAAGCAGGCTGAGCAGCCAGAAAGCAGAGTGATTGATGACATTTCACCCACCACACAGGAAAGGGAGTGGAGGGGGGTTGGGTGGGTGGGTGGGGGACACAGGAAATAGGACCAAACTGTGAAACCCTGAAGATGGCCCCAGTGACATACTCTTCAACAAGGCTCCACTTCCCTAAAGATTCCATCACCCTTCCCAAGCAAAGCCACCAACTGGGGACCAATTGTTCAAAAATATGAGCATATGAGGGACATTTAACATTCAAACCATGAGGGAAAGGAGTCAGCAGGGTTCAAAGGGAGATCTGAGCGCACAGCTGTAGAATTAGCAGCCAGCATTGGGAGGGTAGCTAGAGCATCCTTTGTTGAGAGCTGTAAATAGAGTAGTTGGGCATATAACATCCATTGTAGCTTAGAGAGAGCGCTGTTGTGATTGAAAGGAGAGAGGAACTTTGGAACTAATCACAATCTAGGAGATGGATTTGGGTAGTTAAAAAAAATCACTTTTTCTCTAGTTCACTAAAAGAAGTTTAACATTTAATTATGTTATAAAGAACAGGGTAAAATCATGTGAAGAAATACAAAAAGAACCATCCAAGTGGTGACTTTTCTACAAATTAAAAAAAAATGCTCTAATATGCTGTTTGCTTCCCATTAGTGGAAGTCAGTGTGGTGGCTATACCATCGACTCTTTCTGATGGGTGTGTAGCATTGTGACTGGGTATTGAAGATGTGTTGCTCTTGGTAATAAATTCGTTGTGTTGTGCCTTTGTATTGAGAATGTGTTGTTCTTTATTAAAGTTTATAGCATTGTGCCCGGACATTGCGAGTGTGTTGCTCTCTATGATGGGTTCATAGCATTAAGACTGGACACTGAGAATGTTTCTTTTCTGCAATAGGCTTATAGCATTGTGACTGGGCATTGTGAGTATGTTTGCATAGCTTGCTATTGGAAATTATCCAAATGTTCTTGGAAGAACCAGGAAAAGAAACATGGCTTCTAGGCATGATTGTTTTGTTAGAAAGAAAGAGTAGAATCTACTCATTCACAGGGACGAGGAACATCTCAAAGATAAGAGGCAAGACTTGGATATCTGGTTAGAAGGTGGGAACTGGAGAGTGGGATGGGACAAGAGCTGTTTTCTCTCTTCTTCCCTGTCTATCTAAGGACATGTGATCACTCTATTCAGCACCTTTTCTATGCTTCTATTCTCCAAAGACCATGTCTGTGTTTACCCATTATCATATACCTGGGAAAGAGGCCTCCCTCCCTTTTATTGGGCATATAACAAGTTACCATTTACCTGGGAAATAATTTCTGTGTTTCTTGATTGTTTGTTTGTTTTAGTTGAAACTGCTCTTCAGAGAGTATAATACCTGAGCAGCTAGAGACATTTCCATGGATATGAATGTTCAAAGATGTGTTCAAAGATGCTAAAATGTAGTCCCTATCACGGTAGTTGCCTTGCATTCAAAGAAGAAAGTATATGTGCTTCAGACATGACTTAATATATCTTTCTCCAATCAAAAGGGATTGTTAGACTTTATGATATAAATATACGCCTTCTGAAATGTGTGATTGAATATATTTCTTTCAAATGTTTCTTTTGTAGAGAAGGGTTTTTTTTTTCCTCCTCACAAAATAGTTTCATTCCACTCTCATCCTAAAATGCTTTGTGGGATTGAAAAGATGACTTTTCAACCAGCAGTTAAGAGTGTATACTGCTCTTGCAGAGGACCTGAGTTCTGTTCCCAGCACCCACATTGGGTGGCTCACAACCCATTGTAAGTCCAGCTCCTTGGTGATCAAGATCCTCTGTTCTCCGTGGCACCTGTACTCATACACACAAACCTCCACACAGATACATGCATGCATACATACATACATACATACACATGTAATTAAAAATAATAATCCCTAAAATTCACATTTTCAATTTGATACTTCTTTACCCTTATAGTTCCTCTTCTACCCTTCACTTCTCATTATTCATCTTTACTGGCCATCCTGGACTCCATCTTGATTTCTTTCTTTACTTTACTCTTTTCAACTAACTGGATTCTAGTTTTTATTTGTAAAACTACTCTGATGTGATCAAGATAGTGACCATGCCTCAGTTGTCATCATACACATCCTCATCCTGTTGGACAGAACTAACCCTTATCTACAGTTTATTAGGGAAAATAAATGTTTATTTTCCCTAAATTGCACGGGAACCTTCCTCTCTAGACTCACCATAACCTTAAGTTTCTCTTCTGCCTCCCAGGTCTTAATGTTAATGTCTTTCATGTTTTCTTTTTAATTTTTATCTCAGCTCACTGTGCAAAAGTTTCTTCAGGATAGCTCTCACATTTCTATGACTTATGAGATTTTGGAGTGTCTGATTTTGAACTCCCAAACAAACTCAATTTTCAATGGCTTGTTAAATATTTTCCAGTAGATATCCTGCTGAAACCTACAATTAAATTCCTAGGGTTCATTATCTTTCTAGCGTTGTCGCTGTTCCTGGGAACCTAATTCCTCCTCAATTTCCTTACAATATTTAATGCACTGTTGAACACTTTCCAACTCATACAAATTTGGCAAATTGTCAGTCTTGGTCTGGCTAGAAGAAATCCTTCTGTCTTCTTGCCTTTCTTTCTGGTTCTCTTTACCTTTCTCCTTTAGTATTGTAGAGCCTCTTGTATTCCCCACAGTTTATATTATCTAAATACTCTTCATTTATACTCTTCATTATATATTTAAAGTATAATCTGGCTCAGCAGGCAAGGTGCTTGCTATTGGCCTGATACCCTGAATTTGGATCCTAGGACCCACATTGTGAAGGAAAGAACCGACTCCCTTAGATTGTCCTTGGACTTCCACCCATGACCTCCACACATTCACACGCAAACACATACACATGTGCACACATTACACACACACACACACA